>CATIWQ010057272.1:0-50651 GCA_949673415.1 Euphorbia schlechtendalii | reverse complement strand
TAAGTATATAAAAAAGTTATAAATACGCATAATTATTTGAATTCTTTAATAATTACTATGAATTATTTTATTTTAGTTTAAAAGTTCAGGCGCTAAATATAAAAATTGAAAACTATTAAACGTCATATGTATATATATTATATAAAAGAATTATTCATTAGACGGGCTCAGACTGAGCTTGGGTATTTATATAATAACCAAGCCTGATCCGATGCAATACGAGCATTAGCAGGCTTGTATTTGAGCTGGGCTTGTAAGAAAATTAATTTCCAACCACAACCAATTGAAAGCAATCTCGAATCGAATAAGTAGCGATAATGGTGAAAAATAATGGAGGGAGAAATTAAATAATAAAAAAAATTGTAGTGATCAAAATTGGAGATTACAAAATTAGAAGTAACTTTATTTTGGTAAAAAAATAATTATGAAAATGAGATGAATAATGAAATAAAAGTTTCTTTATATAATGATGAGGCTCAGTTCTTTTCAACTGAAACTGAACTGCACTGAAACTTAACATATAGAAACTGAACTGAAACTTATTATTCTGAAAATGAAAATACTGAAACTTAATTGAATAATAATTATTTATATCAAGAATAACAACATTACCTTATAACTTTATAATATTACATTTTTGTTTCATTAATTTTATTATGATATTTTGTTGGATCCTTAACTTTTTTAGTATTAAACAAAACCACACTATGTAATATTATTTTGGGACCAATGTAGTTTAATTAAAAAGACTACACAATGAAATAAGTAATTAAGTTAGTAGTGCGGAATTCAATTGTACAACAAATTTGGAACATGAACCAAAGTAATATCCAACATGTCGATGATGATCGCGAAAATGACGACATGGACGAAGATTGAATTAGAAAAATTAACCTAACCATGAATTCTAATATTTTAATATTTCTCAATCATATTGTTAGTAATGCGGAATTCTATAGTACAACAAATTTGGAAGATGAACTAAAATAATATCCAACATGTCGATGAGGATAGTGGAAATGACGACATGAATGTAAATTAAATTAGAAAAATTAACCTAACCATGAATTATAATATCGTAATATTTCTATATTATGTTGTAATGAGTATGTTTTATAATACTTTATAAATTAATTATTTTGTCTATTTATTTGTTATCAAACAAAGTTATTCGTTATTAATGATAATAAATAATAAAATTTTAACATATCATTAATAATATTCTTTAATAATTTTTATTACTTACTATTTATTTTATTGAAGATTAATATTTTTATTTTATTTTCTCATTCTAGTAATATATATATATATATATATATATATATATTTATTTATAATTACTTTAATTATATTTATAATAATATATAAACTGAAACTGAACTGAACTAAATGAGCTGTTGAATAAGTTGAAAAGAACAGAGCCTAAGAATGAATTTTTTTACCGCTAATAGATGTAGGCTTGCGTGCGCTACCCACAATGGGTTGCGCATGCGGATTGTTGCCCCCACAAGACTCGCGTAGGCCCATTTGTGCAGGCTTGCGCAGTACCACTCATTAGTACTCGTAGATCCCGCTAAGTGGTTCCCACTTCCTTATGTCTTCTCATATTTTAATTAACAAAAAATTTGTGCACCTTTCAAAAAATTTCAAAATTTATTATGATGTGTATTGCATTTTTAGTAACCAATCCACAAAATTTCAAATAAAAATGAATGAAAATACTCGTTATCGTGACATAATTTAATATTGTAGATAATTTGTTGCCAGTTTTACAAAATTACAAAAAATAATTTCACAAAACAAGTGTTTAAAACAAAAGACATGTTAACAATACAATGTTTGGAAAATGCAAAAGTTTTTGTATCTTATAAAAAAATTAATCAAAATAGAAAACAGAAAAACGTTAATGTCTTGTAAATTTTTGTGAAGAAAACAAATAATGGTATATAAAGGGGGAAGTAGGGTCAGTTTTGTGTGATATGGGCAGTCTCCACTAATTATATGTAAAACCCTCGATATCAGTCTCCATTACAGCATTTGTAGTTCTGTTTCCTACCACTACAGGTATGCCGGCGGCATATACCTTTGTTTCCGGGGGCCCCGCCCCTTGCAGCGGGAATGGGTTGCAGAGGAAAAAGGAGGAGAGAGTCGTTTCTCCATATTTTAAACAGACGAATTCCAAGGATGAGGAAGTTCAAAACAACGCTCATGATTGTGGGAGGAAAAGGAAGAAGAAGACTACAAATGTTGATGTTACTTTCAAATTGGAAGAGGACGAGCTTGCTAGTGTGAATTTCCAGCAGAAGACAGCAAATAAGAAAAGTAAGTATGATATTTTGAGACCAGGGAATGCTGAGAAGCCGACAGAACAAAATGTTGCCCAGAGAATAGATCTGGATGAATTGTTTGCAAAATTTGTATACAAGGGCAAATCACAAGAACAAGATGATGAAAAGCCACATAACAAAGCCAGAGTAGAGGTTGCCAAGGTAGATGGTGGCAGTGAAAGGGCGAAACCTCTGAAACCATGTAAACAAGCTGGTATTGAAGCCGGAAAGGTGTCGCCCTACTTTCAGAAGGATGATGCAAATTATGGATTGGCTAACAATAAACTTGGGAAGGAAAAGAGAGCATGTAAAAGAGCAGATATAGGAGTTCG
Source organism: Euphorbia schlechtendalii (assembly GCA_949673415.1). Taxonomy (NCBI): domain Eukaryota; kingdom Viridiplantae; phylum Streptophyta; class Magnoliopsida; order Malpighiales; family Euphorbiaceae; genus Euphorbia; species Euphorbia schlechtendalii. Next base: position 47,992 of record CATIWQ010057272.1, on the reverse strand, counting down.
AAAGGTCTCTCCCTACTTTGAGAAGGATGCTGCGGATAGTGGCTTGGCTAACAACAAACATGGGAAGGAAAAGAAGTCAAAACGGCGACTGGTTAAGAATGAGAAGCCACAAAGCAAAACTAGAGTGGAGGTTGTCAAGAAAAAGAGACCCTGTAAAAGAGAAGGTGCTGAAGTTGGAAAAGTCAAGGAATCCACTGGGAAGAAAAAGGAGTCGAAGCTTTCTGCGGCTGAAAAGAAAAGCGAAGCTTATTTGAGAAAAACCCCAGACAACACATGGAAGCCCCCACGCTCTGAATTTGGACTTCTGCAAGAAAATCATGCTCATGATCCTTGGAGAGTGTTGCTGATATGCATGCTTCTTAATTGCACTCGTGGCAGACAGGTACTCTCGGTTACTTAACAACATTTCTAGTTTTACAATCAATAAATTGCAGCATGCCTGTTTAAATTGACTGCAATATCATGCTTTTGTATGTTATATGGTAAATTTTATGCTTTTAAAGAGGAGAAAACCAATATCAAACTCGGACTCAAGAGTGCGAAAATCAAATTAAAGTTTTATTGTAAACAAGACAATTGTCTGTAAAAGCATCTATTACAGTTCCTCGTGGAAACGATTCTTATGCTTGGGGACTGATATTATGCAACACATTGCATAAAACGTCAGACATATATTAAACATATTCCATATAGGAATTATACTTTATGCTTAGTAGTGGTAACTAGAAAAAAAAGTGATATTAGGACATATTGTCGATCTCATCTTGAATGAATTAATTCAAAGCAGAGAATGATGTTTTATGGGTTGAACTTGGATTTGCTTAAATATCCAAGCATAGTCCTATCTTCTTAGGACACTGTATATGTTTGAGCCATACAACAAAGAAACTTGTCCTAAGGTTGTTTACCATTCAACATACAAAAGCACAAGATGACAAGCGCTTGCTTTTGAAAACTACGCATAATTCCTCTCTTCCCCATTCCTAATTTTTCAAATCAACTTCCTCTTGCTACTTTACCCGGCAATTTCACTTCTCTTCCTTTGCATTTCTTCTGTTTTATTTCTCTCTTATATCTTCCCCTTTTTTCAGGGGCCAGATCGGTAGGTTCATGCTTTTGTTCTTTTTGGTATTTGTTGTTGTTTGGGTTTGGTCCATGATTACCTTTTCTTATCTGTCTTCAGTTTGAATTTAATGGCTTAGGATTTGTAATTAATCTTGTTTTCGTCTATCTTTGGTCAAGAATTCATTGAATTTGGCATGTAAATTTTGGGGATTTGCTACGATGTTCATATATTTGGTAAAAGTAAATCTGAATTTGCTTGTCTGGTTTCTTGCTTGGAATCTGTTTTGAAATAGTATTTCATTTGAACCGCACAAGCATTTGTTATGGCGTTCTTGATCTTAAACTGAAGCATGCTTGTGTTAATTAATTGTTCCACACATTTCTCCATATTGTTGATTTTCTTACACTTGTACATTTTGAATAGGAACTTCCAATTATCCTTGGATGTTCACTGTATTATGGTTTTATAAAATTCCACAAGGAAGCTCTGTATTTCCTTTTCTTCAAGTATGAAGAAGAAACTAATCGATTTTGTTACAAGCAGTGAAACTTATTTGCTTCTTTGGTCATTAGCATAGAAACAGGAACCTGAACGGAAATTGATATTCAGAAACGCCCTTTATAAATTTGAAACTATAAACATGTATTCGTATGCTTTTATTCCTAGGAAATTGAAAAACAACACAATTGAGTATTAATTGAAGAACAATTTTAGCTTAGAAAAGTGGTAGTGAATTGAACCGTATGCTTCGAATCGCGAATCGTACGATTTTGATAACAGTGAATGTGAGATCAAAAGGTTTGCTTCTAAACAGCAAGTTGTACTCCTTCACTTAAATGTGATGACGTCTTGATCTCTATGATTGGTGTTCTGTTCTCTTTATTATCAGAATGACAACTCCGTTTTGCAGTGCGTACCTATCTACACTTTATACTCATTTTTATCAATGTTTGACTAGCTGACATTGCATTGACCATTGAAAGCCAAATAGTGTAGAGTGACACATTCTGTTGCAGGTAAAGGGAGTTATATCTAAGTTGTTTGATTTGTGTCCGGATGCTAAAGCCGCTACTGAGGCTACACCGCAAGAGATTAAGAAGGTAATAAAACCGTTAGGTCTTCAGCATATTAGGTCAGAGAGCATAATTCGCATGTCCAAACAGTACTTGACGGATGAATGGACCCATGTCACTCAGCTGCATGGTATTGGCAAGTAAGTCTCCTTTATTGTTTCCATTTCCATCTATTTCAATTTTTGGCCATTCACCATGGCACTCGGTCTTATGAATCTCTCACTGTTTGAGTGTTGTTTCAGGTATGCAGCTGATGCATATGCAATTTTCTGTACAGGAAAGTGGGATCAGGTTACCCCTGCTGATTACATGCTAAATTATTACTGGGGATCCCTTCACAGCATCAACCAGCTAGCATAGATGATATATTTTAAATTTTTTGGTCAGTTTTATGGTTAGTAACTGGTAACTTATTATATTTTGATGTCTTTGTAAGTACAGGGACCCATTTTGTTTATCTGCCCACTAGAAGATGTCCCTTGAACAAAGCTCTTGGATTTTGTTATGACAATTTCACCCTCACTTAAATCAGAAGGAATAGAACATGTTACTCTTTTGGCGTTCAGCTTGTAACCGTTGCATAAACACAGCGGTTCCATATTATTTGCGCAAATATTAGTGGAGATGATTACAAAACGAAATCATTGATAGACTACAGAATAACCAGATATCAAAAACAAAAATTCTACGGTGCTTGTCAGTGTAACGCAATGCACTATAATTTTATTATCATACAATTCTATCTATTTTCTAACCAATTGATTAACTGACCTTTTATAAAATGATGGTGTAGATCAATCAACAGGTATTAGCCGTCCCTCGCGCCTCTGCTAGTTGGTGGTGAGTCTTCCATTATTTGGAAATTCACTAATCGCCTTGATTTTTTTCATCTTTCTTAAACTAAATAAGTCATTATTTCCTCTCTTTTACGAATTCCGATGCGGCGGTTGAATCGGGTTGACGAGATGATAATGCTGGAGGTTGTGATTGAGCGACATGTCAAATTTCACCACAATTCATTTTCAATTTTATGTTCTTTCGATTTCATCTTCAAGTTAATTTGGTTTCTAAGCGAGATAGAACTCTCCAAATTCTACAAAATAGTTAGATATCAAAAACAAAAATTCTACGGTGCTTGTCAGTGTAATACAATGCACTATAATTTTACTATCATACAATTCTATCTATTTTCTAACCAATTAAGTAACTGACCCTTTATAAAAAGATGGTGTAGATCAATCAACAGGTATTGGCAATCCCTCGCGCCTCTGCTCTTTGGTGGTGAGTCTTCCTTTATTTGGAAATTCACTAATTGCCTTGATTTTTTCATCTTTCTTGAACTAAACAAGTCATTATTTCCTCTCTTCTACGAATTCCGTGCGGCGGTTGAATCGGGTTGATGAGATGATAATGCTGGAGGTTGTGATTGAGCGACATGTCAAATTTCGTCGCAATTCATTTTTAATTTTATGTTCTTTCGATTTCATCTTCAAGTTAATTTGGTTTCTAAGCGAGATAAAACTCTCCAAATTCTACAAAATAGTTAGATATCAAAAACAAAAATTCTACGGTGCTTGTCATTGTAATGCAATGCACTATAATTTTACTATCGTACAAGTCTATCTATTTTCTAACCAATTGATTAACTGACCTTTTATAAAAAGATGGTGTAGATCAATCAACAGGTATTGGCAGTTCCTCGTGCCTCTGCTAGTTGGTGAGTCTTCCATTATCTGGAAATTCACTAATTGCCTTGATTTTTTCATCTTTCTTGAACTAAACAAGTCATTATTTCCTCTCTTCTACGAATTCCGTGCGGCGGTTGAATCGGGTTGACGAGATGATAATGCTGGAGGATGTGATTGAGCGACATGTCAAATTTCGTCGCAATTCATTTTCAATTTTATGTTCTTTTGATTTCATCTTCAAGTTAATTTGGCTTCTGGGTGTGACAAAACTCTCCAAATTCTTAGTTTATAGCAATTCTTTTTTCTTTCTTGAGCATTGAATTTTCAGTACTCCATTTGATTTTTGTTTCAATTTCAGTTCATGGGCGAGATAATCCTCTCTTAATAGTAGGATTCCTACAAATCATCAATTTTGGTTCTTTGTTATCCAACTAGGCCCATACTCCATCCAAGTTTCTTTAATTTCTCTTTTAGTTTTTATCTAATTTCTTTTATTCACTTTGGTTTTTGGGCCATTTATCTCATATGCTCGAGAGCCCACCTAGTATCTCTCACAATTTACAAGCTCATAAGGGACATCTCAATATAAATTAAAATCATCCATTTTAAGTTTTCCATATGAGATAAAAAGTCGTTTGAATGTAACTTAAAACATCAAGTTTTCCAACAATCCACCACTACTTTCAAAAGAGGTTTGAAATATAATTTTGAAAAGTTTTTCTGGATATCTCATGTATGACATATAATGCATGACATTGGTGTCTTTTGGATTATAAACCAATACTTGATAGATAAAATTTAATCCACGTAATATTTGGTGAAACGTAAAGTTTCTATGAACCAAATAAGCGCTACTGTGAAATAGAGATTTTACAGTATATCAAGGTGCGTTACCGTCAAATAGTGCGATATGGTAAAATCCTTATTTCACTATTCCAAGGCGCTCTCTCTGACAGCGCTGTTTTGCACAAATAAGCCGTGCGCGCGCCTGGTCTTTCATAAGTGCTCTAGAGATAATGCAATATCACATAGAAGCGGCCCCACTTCACACTTACATAAGTGATTTTATCAAGCGTATATTGCTATTGTCACTTGGCAATCATAGTGTATATACAATCATATTGTCGCTTGGCAATCATAGTGTATATACAAGGAAGGTGTTGGTTTTATTCCCAAAGGCACACCTACTAAGAAGTTTCTTAACCACTCAGCCTCATTACAAGTCAACTCTAATGCAACAAACTCTTATTCCATCGTAGACCTTGCTATGATGGTTTGCTTAGTTGACCTCCATGATATTGCTCCACCCCCAAGGGTGAAAACATAACCACTAGCGGACTTTGTCTCATTTGAATCAAAGATCCAGTTTGCATCATTGTAGCCTTCAAGTACAGTGGGTTTTCCATTATATAGAATACCATATCTCATGGTACCTCTCAAATATTTCACAAGCCTTAATATGACTTCCTAATGATCATTACTCGGGTTGTGTGTATATCTACTCAATCTACACACAACATAAGCTATGTCAGGACGTTTGAAATTCATTGGCCAACTTCATTGAAAAGAATTTCTTGGCATGATATGGGATGACTCATCATATTATGTTCAACAATAGAATTTTAGTTTCAAGGGACGATGACCAATCTATTTGAAAAATATAACAACAAGCATTATCTCTCTTCTCCTTATAGACCTCAAACCAACGGGGTAGTGGAAGTAGCAAACAATTGTATCAAGAGAATCTTATCCAAAATGGTGACCACTTACTATAATTGGGAAAGTAAGCTTCCATTTGCTTTTTGGGGGTATAGAATTATTTTGTGCTTGCTAAAAGATCAAACTCCCTTTCCCTTAGTCAATGGGGTGGAAGCAGTTCTCCTAGTGGAAATCAAGGTCAAATCACTAAGGGTAGACATAGAATCTAGGTTGAAAGAATCAGAGTAGTAAAAGCCAGATTTGAGTAATTGAATATGATTGATGAGCATCACTTAAAGGCCCTAGACCATCTTGAAATGTATCAGCAATGCATGGCAAGAACTTACAAGAGCAAAATCAAGCATCAGAGGCAGCCCTTGAAAGTGGGGGAGCTATTCTCAAAGCAGTCGATCCCCTCCAATGTCAATGCTAGAAAAAAGTATAGACCTAATTGGAAAGGCTCGTTCATGATCAAGAAGGTCCTTAGCAAAGGAGCCATCAAGGAAATGGACATGTACGCTAATGAGTTCATGAATCAGATCAATCAGGATCAGCTTAAGAGCTATCACATTTAGGTTAAAGAATTAAATTTTGAAAAGTAGCAAAATAAATAAAGAGATTATATAGGATGCCCGTTAACTATCTTTCTTCATACGGTTGAGAAAAAATTAGGCATTCTTTTTGCTGAATGGTCTATCAAAGTGAAAACTCGAAAAGGGCATTTTGGGAAAAAGTTAGGACAAGAAGAGAAAAGAGTCAGCTTTGAACTTGAAAATGTGAAAGGGCAGGTTGACAACAAAGGTTAAATTATTGGATACTTTGTACCTTAATTATTATCATTCATAGAAATGTAATTATTATTGAATCGTTACATGTATATTCATAATTGGATACATGTGTGATGTTTTGAGAAACAACACAAGTGATGCATTTGCATAAAAAATAAAAAAAGAAAGAAAGAAAAAAATGTGTCTGCTGGAATGAAAACCTAAAAGGGTGGTCTAGGAAAAAGTTAAGACATTGTTCTATAGATTGAAAACCCACGAGGGCACTCTATGCAAAAGTAAAAAACAAATTAAAAAAAAAAGTATTCAATTCATCCCATTTTTTAAAATGACAAATGACATCACTTGTCTATCTTGGGGGTAAAGGGGGAATATCGTTAAACTTCCTTCGGAATAAGGATTGTCACAATGGGGAGCAACTTGCAAGCTTTGAGGCTAGATAATAATGGATCAAGTCGAGACCAATATTAGCATTAATGATGCCACCATACTCAAGAGGAATTTGAGCATCAAATTTCAAAAACTCTCCCTATCTACTCGACACTAGATTAAAGCTTCATATCAGGCTGGTATCCTACCTCAAATAAAAATTCAACTCGGTCCCAAGTCCATCCTTGTCAACTAGCCCAAAGAAGCCCTACATTAATCACTCAGGATTTCTTGGTCACCACAAGAGCAACATATAGCCAGGCCAAAGTAACAGAAGAAATATCACATCCCCATTCACAGTAATATACTCATACAAACATTCATGCAAAAAATTAACTAACCAATTACACAACATACAAGTGTGCACTCAATGTTGTTCATCCACATACACATATATGTGTGAATAATTTGTTGCAAGATCTTGTCATGCCACTATCTTGTCATGATTTCATCTTGCCATGCCACTGTATTGACATGTCACATTTTAGAAATCAGTAATTCAATCAAGTGGTAGTTCTACCTTTTCAAACAAGGTTGAATTCTGTTACTTAACCTATTTTTTTAATGTTTTAACTCTTGATTGAAGGGGAAAAATATTTTGCCTCCGCAAAGTCAATAAAGGAGTTAAAACATGACTTCACACCCTACTAACTTCATAATCATTTTTTTCTTATATGTAGTTTTTTTCTAGCCAAATTTTTGAAATCAAAGCCTTGCACACCCCTTAATCAAATTCATCCCCACTTTCTCTACCAATCACCACATATCCCTTCGTTCACTCAATAATTACTACCTAAATATTTTCTCCCAAGAAATTTGTTGGTCTTTAGATGGCTTGTAAACAATCGCAAAGGGGGGATGAATGCGAATCTTTGTTACTTTTTAAGATTTATAAAATTCTATTTCGCCAAGTTATATTTTTATATGCATGTTGAGTTGCGATATAAAAAATATATAAACTACTGAGCTTCGCTGGCAATGTTTATCTACAATCTCTTGCTGAGTACTCGACTCATCTTGGGATTGGTTTTTTAAGCAAAACACTAAACAGAGATAAAATGATGTATAGCAAGATATAGTAAAAGCTAAAAGCACAAGTTAAGAACTTCAACAGCTGAATTTTATCCTAGTTCAGCCCTGAGCCTACCTCTAGTTCCCGAATACCGTTTCTGAGCTTTAATCCACTAGTGTTCATTCCTTACTTAGGCAGAGAAGCCTTTACAGCGGGTAGATACACTTTTACAGAAAGTACCTTCCTTTCTATCTACCACTCAACTTAGTTTGGGCACCCTTCCCAAACCGACACTCAAATTTGAATAAAAGATTGTGAACTAAATTTAACTTATAAAAGCATTGAATTCTTTCAATGTTAAATATAAGTATTTCTCTCTATTACAAACATGTTTGGAATTGGTGTTTGCTCATTGAATGAGTTTGGAATTTCTTTAAGTTGAAAGTAATTTCATAGAGTTTCTGCTCTATAAGAAATTCAAGGTGATTCACCAAGTTTGAACGTCTACTTCAATCTTCTATATATACTTGAAGCTTTGCAAAGTAGCCATTGCAAACTTTTCAAGGTCGCTTATCTTCAATTTCTCTTCTCTTCATATCTTTCGAATCTTATCATTAGAGACAGATTCCAAGACATTTAGAGATAGAAATTTGAAATTTGAGGTGCTATAAAATTCCATTGACAAAATCTCATTTACCTTCAAGCAATTCGATTTAAGAGAGGTGCGCGAGAATGTAATATGGAATCTTCATATTGGTTGACATTATTGACGTTGCAGAGACGTGCAGAGACACTAAGAAATTGCACATGTAAGAATTTCCTTTTATCTTAGACTTTATTGAGGGAATCCCAACATTCCGTACTGATACCTTTTATCTTGTGAGGACCACTAGAAATCTTCCTTAATTTCAGCACTTTTTAACCTGAAAAGCAACCAAAAAATATTCTATCTCTCATAGAATTCATTAGTAGCACATGTGTTATTTAATTCTCTACATGTCAAAGGATACAACTTTTAATAAATAAAAGCTAACTCAGCACAGCTGAGTGAAGATATTTCTAAACTACATAGTACTCAATATATATTCACTTTATCTTACTCTAAGCCGTAACTTAACTAATTACACAGCAAACTAAGTTGTTTTTCCCTTAAACAAACTCTAGTCAGCTTGATTAATTAAGTGTATACTTAGTACTCAATTAACTTCACTATCCTAGATAGTTTGCTATTTCCAAAACATTAAAGTATTGTCAGGTACTATTAACTTGGGTTCTACAATCTCCCCCATTTTGGACAAATAGCAAACCAGGTAGTAGAAGAAGTTAATTAAATAAGTAGTTTAGAGATATCAAGAATACCTGAAAAGAAATGTAAGACTCCCTTGTGCTGAGTGACATTCCTTAGTCAACTTGAACTCCCCCATACCGAGTGAGTCTTCTTCAAGTAGCTCAGCTCCCCCATACTTGGAGGATTTTTCTACACTTTGGGACTTCATCTTACTTCAGCTTTACTTCAAGGTTGGTCTCTTGTATGAGTTCCTGAATAACATTTTCAATACATAGTAGAAACATATATACTGTATAAAATAAAGTTAAGAAGATCTTAACTTGAGGTGGGAACTTGTAGTTTTTTATTAATTTAAAAATGACTTATTCAATATATAATATATTTCCTGAACTAAGATTACACCTAGAAGTCCTATTACAAGTTCTTGAAAATACAAAAAAATTGCCTTTAATACTTTCTATGTACAGAAGAGGAAGAGCCAGCAATCTTGTTTTGGTTTAATTTGGGATATTACTGCTGAGGAGGCTTGTGATGAAACAGTTGCCTTGGAAGAGTTCCCTTGTTGAGATTCGTCGTTCGGAGCATATTCGGCTACCTTCTCCCCCTTTTCTATCTGACCTTGCACAATTTGTTCAAGGTGGGTTAAAGGCATTGAGGGTAGCCTTGAAATTCTCTTATTGGCCTATGATTTGTGGGGATATCTCTTGCTCTAGTTGCTTTTTACCTTTAGAGGTAAGAAAGTCTTGATCGTTAAGCTCACTAAGAAGAAGATAATGATATTTGAAGAGGTGTGCAATCTGCTCAAATCCTTGACACGTAAATTGTTGAAAGCATTGAAGAAGGCCTCGGAAGTCCGTTGCAGTCAGTGTGATCTACAGTTGTACCTCAATATCAAGGACCTTAGTACCAATAGATGAGATACACTTTGTAGTGTAATAAATGTCCTTTACATCCAACTCGCCCATCTTCATTAGTGTACTAATGTTCTTCTACAGATCTTCCATGTTGAGCTTGATGACATTCAACTTAGTGTGAATGGTCATGTTAGTCTCAGGGCAAAGAGATTCTGTAGCAGGTAAACTGGGAGTAGGCATGTCTAGAAAAATCTTCCCCATGGCAGACATAAGAAAATTCTACGATGCAGAGACTTTCTCTGTTATGTGCTCATTGACCTCTCATTGGATGGTGTGTATTTTATTGTTGAGAGAGTCAAGATTGATGACAAGGGCCTTATCTATCTTGGTTGATATGTCCTTCACCATTTCATCCTAGTTGTTGTCATGGTGCAGCAAAAATTTGGATTGGGCTTCAACCAACTTTGTGATGCACCAACATCCTTTGTAGATTCCACCTCCTTCGAAGATGTTCTCAATCTTGCAATCAGTAAGTCTTTTTATTTTGGCCTACTCCTCACCTAGTGTATGAATCTTTGTCACTTGAGTTGCTATATTAGTACTCAAGAGACTTAGCTTCTCAGTAGCAGCATCCATGCTACCCTTTATCTTTCCTGCAACAACATTAGCCATTGTAGTAGATGTGGGGATAGATGTGATTGCTTCCCCAAGCTAGGCTACAGAATTAGTCAACCTAGTGAGAATTAGAGCCATCCTATCCACCAAAATTTTGGCAATCTCTTTTGCCAAATAATTTTGAATAGCCAACAAGCTACTTTGATTCTCTCAAACTCCTCAATGTAGAGAGATTCACTAGGCACACTTGTGTGCTATTTGAACTCATGCAATTTTGCCTTAGGTCTGGAGGACAAGTCCGTTAATTCATGAGCGAGTATCACTTTGCTTACTACTCCATCTAACTCAACAATAGTCTTTAGCATAGGGAATTTCTTCCTAGAAAACTCTTTGATTTCTACTAAGAAAGACGCATCAGCCAAATCCTCATGGATTGGCTCTTTGCTAGGTTCAGTTGGTTTATGGGCTGTAAAATTTACCTCAGTAGTCTAACCACTTACTTTTCCCTACTGAGCATAGTTCTCAGCATTGGGAACTTCCCTAACTAGAGGGGTTAAGGGGGTAGAGGATGAGTTTGAAGAAGAGGGTGGTTTAGAAGTTTTTATAGTTTAAGAAGTTTGGGGGATGTTTTGGTTGAGTGGAATAGAAAGTACAATGGATGTACAAGGAATGGTTTGAGGTTGAGATTGTATAGGAGAACAATGAATAGAAGGGTTATTTACTCGGGATTGGTTAGGAGAGAAAGAATCATGGCTCTTTATGGGTGAAGAAATATGAATGGGTGAATTTTGTGTATTAACAGGTGAAGAAGGGATATAAATAGGAGAATTTACAGTATTGGACGTGAAGGAGAATTTGGAGTTTATTTCTCAATTTCTACAAGAGTAAAAACTAATGGATTTGAAGGATTTATAAGAGAAGGTGGGATTTGAGGATTTACAGAAGAAGGGGGAGTAGGATACTGCTTTATCCAAAGCAATTAAGCTACGAAACTTCCTACTGCCATTTACTAAGCTTCAACTTTACTCAGTGCGACAGAAGTTTACTTCTTACTGTACTACGAGACAAGACACTCTCCAAGGAAATGACATCCTCCTATTGTACTCTTCTTGTAAAGTTTGTCTATTCCATAATTAGCATCTATAAATCCCCCCAGGAGTGAAATCTAAACTACTATGATACCACAGACCTACTTCAATTGAGCTTTGCAAGTACTTGAGAATTCTCTTCACAGCTACCAAATGAGATTCTCTAGGATCATCTTGATAATAAGTACAGTAGAACATGGTATACTGTAAGTCTGGCCTACTAGCAATGAGATAGAGAAGGGAATAGATAATTCCTTTGTAGAACTTGCTGTCTATTGGTTTACCAGATTCATGTTTACTCAAGATAGTATCTATGGCCATAGGAGTGGACATTGGCTTTGAATGTTCCATATCAAATTTCTTCGAGACCTGTTTTGCATACTTCGATTGGCTTATGAAAATTCCATCCTCAGTTTGCTTTATTTGAAGACCAAGAAAGAAATTGAGCTCTCCCATCATAGAATTTTAAACTCGCACTTCATCTGCTTTCTAAATTCCTTGCACAACTTCTCATCAGTTGCTCTAAATATAATATCATCAATGTATATTTGGACTAGCAACTCATCTTCTTTCCTTCACCTGATAAATAGAGTTGTATCTGCTTTCCCTCTTTATAGCCTTTGTTGACCAACAAATTGGTCGACCTCTCATACCAAGCTCTTGGAGCCTGCTTCAATCCATAAAGAGATTTCTTTAGTTTGAAGACATGCGCAAGATTCTTTGCATCTTCAAAGCTAGGAGGCTGGTGAGCATAGACTTCTTCTTGAATGAATCAATTAAAGAAAGCACTTTTGACATCTATTTAAAATAATTTGAAGTTCATATGAGATGTGAAAGCGCAAAGGATTCGAATGGCTTCGGGGCGGGCTACTTGAGCATAGGTTTCATCATAGTCAATTCCTTCTTGCTGATTGTAGCCTTGAGTAACAAGCCTGGCCTTGTTCTTGAAAACAATGTCATTTTCATCTAGCTTGTACTTGAAAACCCACTTGGTGCCAATGATTGATTTCCCTTTAGGCTTAGGAAGTAGATCCCAAACATCATTACGCTTGAACTGATCCATTTCCTCTTGCATTGCGATCATCCAATAATCATATCCTTCTACATCTTCAAACTTCTTGGGTTCGATCAATGAAATGAAGGTTGGATAACTCATCATCCAGCTGAGCTGGCCTCGTATCATCACAGGATTATGAACATCATCAACTATGCTGTTTGGCGGATGGTTGTGATGAAATCTAATCTCTCTTGGTTGACTCGGGTCAACTGCTAGAGGATCGATAACTAGATGATGATGAGGTTGAGGTTTATCTTCACCATCGTCGAAGTTGATAAAAAGATCTTCATCATCATCTTTGGCTTCCTCAACTGAGGGCTCCTATGCTATGTTGGGTAGCACAGCTTGTGGCATACTGAGTTGATTTGAAAACTGAGGAACTCATTCATCTTCATCAAAGGGACATCTTTCTGTAATGTTAGTTTCATCGAAATCTACATGCACAGAGTCCTCTAAAATGCCGATACACTTGACATATATACTATATACCCTACTGTTAATTGAGTATCCTAAAAATATACCTTCATCAGACTTGGGATCAAACTTTCCTAATTGCTCTTTGGTGTTAAGAATATGGCACTTACACCCAAAAGATCTGAGGTGACCAATCTTAGGCTTGCGCCCTTGCCAAAGCTCATAGGGTGTTTTCTCAAGAATTGGGCTAATTAAAACCCGATTCAACACATAATAGGCTATGTTAATAGCTTCTCCCCAAAAGTACTTCGGTAGATTGTTATCACTCAGCATGGATCGAGCCATCTCCACTATTGTTCTATTCTTCCTTTCTACAACCCCATTTTGTTGAGGCGTATGAAGAGAAGAGAAGTTGTGGTCAATACCATGCGCTGAAAAAAATTCTTTGAAATAGAAATTCTCGAACTCACGTCCATGATCTCTTCAGATTCTATAGATTTTATTTCGAGTTTTGTTCATTATCCATTTACCTAGCTTGACAAAAGATTCATAAGTCTCGTTTTTGCTACTCAGCAAGACTACCAATGTGAATCTCGTAAAGTCATCTACTACCACCAATTAGTACCTATTACTACCCAAGCTCATAGGCTAAACTGGGCCGAAAAGATCAAGGTGGAATAACTCCAATGGTCACCTAGTTACTATGTGATCTATTGATCTAAATGATTTCTTATTTTTCTTACCAAATTGACAAACAGAACATAGTTTATCCTTTTCAAAGCTGATATTGGGTAAACCCACAACTAATTGCTTTTCGGCCAGTTTGGATAGAATATTCATATTAATATGACCCAACTTTTTATGCCAATACCATGAATTATCCCCCTTAGATACAAGATAAACGTTAGTGGATCCGGGGGATAAATCAATCATATAGACATTATTAATCCTAGGAACGAAGAGTATAGTTGAGTCAGTCTTACAATCAATTACTGAGTATCGTGTTGAGTTAAACATAACCTTCCTACCTTTATCGTAGAGCTGGGCTACACTAAGCAGATTAAACTTCAAACCTTTGACTAGAGAAACCTCTTCGATTGAAGGAGAAACACCAATAGTACCACAACCAATAATCTTGCTTTTCTAGTTATCTCCAAAATAGACCCTTGCATTTCTTTTTGCGCTCTAATAAGAAGAACTAGCTTTCATCTCCCATCATATGCCTTGAGCATTTGTTATCCAAATACCACATTCAAGAGTCATCAGCAAATATAAGGCTCACGTGCTAAACAATCACATTTTCTTAGGTACCCATGCTTTTGAGTTGGGTCATCTTTGTTAGCAATGCTTAGGGTTGACCAATCGTACTCATCATAATAACCATTTTTATGCCGATAAAGAACTGTGGCATATCCAGCTTTCCCATAAAAACTGCACACCATTTTTTGTTTGGGCTAGCTCGCTTTCTTTTATTTGGAAGAATTTTTCTTCTTAGAATTACGAGTTTGGTTACTCTGAGTTTGATTGTTGGCTGGACGAGGAACCTCTTTCTTCTTTAAAGCCATTATCTTAGTAGCCAACTCATCTAATTTCTTAGTGAGCTTATTAATAGAACATTCTTGATACTCAGCTTTTTCATGAAGAAAGCGGATATCAAGGGATAAGGAAGCATTAGTATTCACTATCTCTTTGATGTTTTTCATTGGTTTATTAGTCAATTTCATGACATCAAATAGAGCCTGGGTAAATTCTTCAATTGACAAAGGAAGTTCAGGATGTACCTCAGTTTGAGGAGCTTTTCCTTTATCATACACAGCTTCATAGTTGACAGCTGTATGAACCCTACCGAAGGTAGATGTTGAGCCTTCTCCTCTATTCTCTATGGCCATCAAGCAAAGGTTGGCTGAGTCAGTAGCTTCTTCATCAGATGATGAAGATTCCTCTAGGTCACTCTAAGTGGTAGTAAGTATCACATTTTTCTTCGAGAACTTCTTCTTGAACTTGTCCTTCTTCACCTTTTGATAGCTTGAATGGATGTGGCCTTTTTCTCCACACCCAAAGCACATGATATCTTTGCTGTGCTCCTTCTTCAATCCTTCCTCAACTCCAAGCTGGTGTTGCTTTGACTTGATTTTAGTGGGAAACTTCTTCTTGCTGTTGAATTTCCCGTCCTTCTTAATGAAGCGTTTGAAGTGCCTAGTTAGAAGGGCAATTTGCTCATCAGAATCGTAGTTAGTTGACTCATAAGATGAATCTACTTTAAGGACAATGGCTTTGCCTGCCTTTCCCCGGTTCCTCTTGGATTTATCTTAGTATGTCCTCAGAGATATCTCATAAGTTAGAGAGGTACCTTTCAGCTCATCATAACTGTAGGTCTAAAGATCATGAGCCTCCTAGAGAGGGCTCTTCTTAGAATATCACTCTACTATAAGAGTGTGTAGAACCTTCTTCACGAGCTCTTCCTCGCTGAACTCCTTTCCAAGCCTCTTTAATTCATTAATAATGTTAATTAACCTGGTATCTGAATACCCTTGCCGGAACCCATCGAGAACATCTCATACTCTCTCAGCATGATATTGATCTTTAACTCTTTGACCTTGTTGGTCCCCTCATAGGTAATCTCTAGTTTCTTCTAGATTTCCAGTCCTATTTCACATCCTGAAACCCTGCTAAACTTAGTAAGATATAATGAATAGAGTAAGTAATTTATCATTGCGGCATTCTCTTTGAGAAGCCTCAGGTCAGTGTCATTGTAGTCCTCTGGATCTACTGGCATTTGCACACAGTTCCTCACAATAGTGGGAACTTTGGGACCAAGCTCAATTGCGAGCCAGGACCGCATTCTTTGTGACTGGATAAAATTTTTCATTCTATTTTTCTAGAAAGTATAATGATTACCACCAAATAGAGGTGGTCTAGTAATATATATTCCCTCTTTGAGGAGAACTGCTTCACTAGAGCTAGAACCATAGTTGCTGTAAGCCATTTATGGATCTTACTCAAAGATGATTAGTCTAAAAGTTGAGCTACTACTTTGATACAGCTTATTGGTCCGTAAATAAGCTATAAACAACAGCAAAGGGGGGGGTGAATGAGTTATCATGGTTACTTTTAAGTTTTTCAAGAATTATTCACCATGTTCAGTTTTTAGATGCATGTTGAGTATGCGTGCTGAGTGCGATATAAAAACTGATAAATTGCTCAGCTTTGGTGGTACAATTTATATTCAATATTTAGCTGAGTAAGACTAAACAGCACAGATTGGATAATGAGCAAGAATGTGAAAAAGTGAGAGATTAATAAGCAAATCGCTAATAAAGCTAAATGCTTAAAGATAGAACATCAACACCTGAGATTTATCCTAGTTCAGCCCCTAGCCTACCTCCAGTCCTCAGATACCGTGTCCGAGCTTTAATCCACTAGTAATTTGTTCCTTCAATAGGCGAAGAAGCCTTTACAGTGGGTAGATAAAATTATAGAAAAGTAGCTTCCTTTCTAACTACTGCTCAACTTAGTTTGGTTACCCTTACTAAACTGACACTAAAATCAATGTAAAGTTACGAATTAAAAATTCAACTTATAGAAACATTGAATCCTTACAATGTTAATCTAGGCTATTTCTCTCAATTACAAACAGATAAGGACTTTTGATGTTTGCTGATTGCTTGTGATGGAATTTCTTTAGAAGATAGAGTGATTTGCAAAGCATTTTAGCTCTTAAGAAATTCGAGGTGATTCACCAAGTTTGAATGTCTGCTCTAGTCTTCTATTTATACTTTGAAGCTCTGAGAAGTAGCCGTTGCAAACTTTACAAGATTGTTGATCTTCAATTTCTCATCTCTTTTAATCTCATACTTATTCATACCCTGGTGATTAGGATGATATGGCTATAGTGATGATCACTCGTTGGTAAGCCGAGTAGTCAAGATGAGATCCATCGCTCCTGATATAGTGATATAATGGAAGTTGTACCTTGATGCCTCTTATTGAAGTGACACACTCATAAACCTCTGATTAAAGTATAAGATTGATATAATGGATTTCTAGTCAATCTTGATACATTATGGTGAGTGGTATTCTTCGTGAACAAGTCTAATTCCATGAGAGCTACGACTACTACATGAGCTAACACTTAATCCGAGCTCAATGAACTGGATGCTATTTAACATAATGGAAGGAGTGTATTATACAAGTTACTAATGCAGCACCGGATCAATTCACAAGCACGTGAAGTTTTGAATATCAAGAGATCATACATACTTGCTAGAAAGCCAATTTGGTCATCTAGAGTTATCGAGTTCCATATTAGTTTGGAACACTGAGCCTAAAGATTCCCAGATAGGTTTCTAAGTTTAGGTTAACCTCTAGAGGCTCTATACTTTGGGATCCTATGAGGTCAAACACTTTGGATCTTTACTAGACTAAGTAAATAACTTATAGGCAAAGTCTATGCCGAGAAAATAAGGGAAGTCAAACATGTTGGATGAATTATTAATTTGTTGGACCAAATGATAATTAAAGGAATTTTAAAGAGGAGTTTGGAAAAATTGCATAGGGCAGGGGAAGGGAAATTTTTCTCATTGCGAGTGGGCCCTACAAATATAGTATGTTCATGGGTGGAACCTGAATGGCAGCCTCACGGGCATAAAATGCTCGTGGGCTGCTAGCATGAGTTGGAATAAGGCAAACACATGGTTGTGGGTTGTAAGCTCGCAAGTGTTGCTAGGAAGCGCTTGTGTAACCTTGCAATGCAGGCCCACCAGGTGCTCACAAGCAAGTCTTGTGGGGGGACCTGCAAGGCTTGCTTGTGGGGCAAGGGAAGCCCTCATGGGCTTCCCTTATGGGCTTCACACAACCCGCTCATAGGTTGTGCATGCGGGTCAACCCGTAGAGCCTGGGGGCTCCACGCAGATGATCCACGTGATGGGGAAATTCCCCATCCTACATTGCTAAAAAGGGGAGAAACATGCTCCTCTTTTCTCTATATAAGGAGCCCTCCTCCTCTGCTCTTACTCACTTTAATTCAGCCTTTCCTTTTGAGTTTTGACTTCTTTTCTTCGCAAGTTTTGTGAGATTCTCCACAACTTTTTTTCACTTTTGCAAGATTTCTTTTGAAGGCTTATTCAAATTTCAGAAAGAGCCTTCTCAGTTATATTTTTGGGTTGGTCAATGAGCTGTCTAGGAACTGCTTGTTAACTAACGAGTTCTTCCTCTACGCGAGGTTTTGGTCATTTGGGGTCCTTGTAGACTAATCGTAGAGGTCGCCCTGGTTTTAGAGGCTTGTGCTAATGTAGTGTTGTCCGACTATTTTAAGGGAGCGCTGCACCAAAAGAAAAGCACACATCAATTGGTAATTCTATTATCTTAGATGCTAGGTTCTTTTTATTAAGTTTTATGAACCTATTAGCATCAGTGGAAAGTTTCATCTTAGATTATATCAATAATACGATGCTTAGGAGATCCTTTAAGGTTAATTTTAATTTTTTTAAATTCTAGTGTGCAAGTTTGCATGTTCAGTTACTACCTTAATTAACCATCAGAATCTAAATCTTTACCCATTCACACTCAACAAACTGAGTTTCCTGAAGCTAATCCATCTATGGATCAAACATCTAACCAACAGGAATTTAAAATTCTTTCCCCCACACCTCCACCTTCCATTTCTCCTTCTATTCCCAATTCTATCCATGAAAGAACTAACCCTTCTTCACCACCTCCAAATACTTTATCTTCCCTTATTCCCTCTCTTACAAAATATCAACCAACCCCTAATGTAAATGACATTGTAATTTCTTCTCCTCCCTCACCTAAATAAAATGTAAATTCCAACCCAATTCCACCAACTAGCACTTCTAAAACTACCCTTTCTTCAAACCCAACCTCTATCCCCTCAATCCCTCTAATATAGGAAGTTCCTCAAACTAAGAACTACGCTCAAGAGAAAACTATAGCAAATGTAAGCAGTGTTAAGGCAAATTTTATAGCCAAGGAAGAAACCCTTACCAGCATCCATCAAGTCTAAGAGGACTCTAATGATTCATCTATCTTTGCTAAAATAAGGGTGATAGCAAGGGCTAAATACACTTTTCTCAAATTCAATGCTGAGTTAGATGTAATAGTAAGCTAAGTGCTACTATTTGAAGAACTTATGGATTTTGGGAAAAAGAAGAAGGCACATATGCCTGACTTTGAAGATCACATAAGCATTACTACGGAATACATCTACTATGAGGAATTCAAGTGCATTCAAGGGAGCTTATTTACAATCAAATGATAACTATCCTTAATGGACTTATTGATTCTATAACTCAATTGAACGTAGTAATCTCCATTATTCCTACCTCTAATGTCATTACCAATGTTATGGTAGGATGATTTAAGAGTAGCGTGGATAATGCAACAATGTAGGTTTGTAACATTCACTATGTGTTGGGTGATCAGGTGACTCAGTTTCACGTGTTTGAAGAGGAATAGGCTGCAATAAAAAATAGAACAAATAAACTCCTAAGCTTATTTTAGATAAGATTGAATCAAATAATAATGTTCATCACAGCATGTGTATCTCCATGGAGAAAATTTTTGATCTCATGCTTGCTAATGATAAGAAAGTGGACATTGTTATCAAGAAAATGGACAAGCATTTTATGGAATTTTCTGCGATGGATCAAAAGTTCAACTCAGCTCACACTATCTTCAAGGCACATTCTAAAGATATTCTTAAGGAATCACAGAAGATGGTGATTTTTCTATGGCCAAGCTCTTTCCTAAAACAAGTTCTTCAGTGGATCCTGATAAAGGGTTCATTATTTATAAGAAGCTAAATGTCCTAGTGGATAGAATCAACCTGATGTAAGGCAACATTAAAGAAGTCATGGATATCAGGATTGAATATGTAAAGGAAATAGACTTTACAACCAAGATGGTTCATACTATGGGTCCTAGGTTCATTGAAATGGAAGCACAACTAAAGACATCATTATTAGCAAGAGAATTTAAAGGCTTGCTCCAATGTTTTCAACAGTTTACCTTCCATGAATTCGATCTCATTACTCATTTAACTCAGTGCCCCCATGTACTTCTAAGTGAGCTTCAAAGCCAAGATGTCTTATCCTTGCCTAAATGTGAGAAGCTAATGAATGAAATTGATCTAGTAATAGTTTGGAGGTCTCAAGCCTTAGACTCTTTTAACATGTGCCTAAACTAGTTAGTTTTGGAATAGCTAAAAAAGAAGCAAAAGGTAGCAGACGATGCATGTAACCAACTCAATAGCACAAAACTCATCGCCCAATTAGACCACATCATCCATCATAGAAGTTTAATCTAAGAACACAGCCTAGACTCATGGAAGAGGAAGAGAAGATATGAAGAAGAGTTAGATTTGCTATAGATGTTAGAAGATATTAGAAAATATTGTACTAGGATCTCATGTAAAGCTTATTATAGGACAAAGTTTATGTTATACATGATGTATGCACTAGAGGCAATTAGGGTGAAATATCTTCACTAGCTATAATGTACAAACAATTATCAAATTATTGTTATCATTAATAAAGGCATTTTTATTATTTATCAATGTTTATTCAAGTTATGTATCTTGCTAGTATCATATATATATATATATGTGTTATTATGTATACTCTCATTTATAAGGCAAAGTACATGACTACTTCATAGTGTGAAAGTGCAAGGACATAGTGGGAGCTATGTGGTGTGAGACTACACATATGACTACTTCATAGTCTAAATATCCCTAGTCATAATTTCATTGAGACTTAAAATCAATAAAGTGAACAGATAGCATGTGTAGGCTTACTCCTTATATTAGATCCAAGTAGCCGATCTCATGAGCTTAAGGTGGTACGTTGAGATACATGAATGTATTTGGGTAATACATTGGAGACCGATATAAGAAAGACACTAGAAAATAATTATATCCATGTGTTAGTGTCATGTCTTATTGCAATAACAATACATGTGTCCTCAAACCTGAGATACTAGTTACCTAGTGTGGGAGTTGCTATACATTGGGTCATACTTATTCATACCTTGGTGATCAGGATGATAGGGGTGATTATGGTTATAGTGATGAACAGTCATTGGTAAGCCGAGTAGACAAGATAGGATCCATCGCTCCTAATATAGTGATATAATTAGTGTTGTACCTTAAGGCCTCTTGTTGAAGAGACACACTCATAAACCTCTGATTAGAGTATAAGATTGATAGAATGGGTTTCTAGTCAATCTTGACACATTATGGCAAGTGGTGTTCTTCATGAACAATTTTAATGCCAGGATAGCTACGGCTATTACATGAGCTAACACTTAATCCAAGCTCAATAAACTAGATGGTACTTAACGTGAAGGAAATAGGGTATTGTATTGGTTACTATTGCAAAACCAGATCAAGTCAGAAGCACGTGACATTTTGAGTATCGGGGAATCATAAGCCTTTGCTAGAAAGCCCATTTGATCCTATAGAGTTATCAAGTTCCATACCAGTCTAGAACACTAAGCCTAAAGGTTCCCGGATGGGAAGCTAAGTTTAGGTTAACCTTTGGAAACTCTGTACTAGGGATCCTATGATGACACACACTTTGGGTCGTTAGGGGACTAGGTAAAGAACTTATAAATTGGGTCTATTTTGAGAATATTAAGAAAGTCAAAATTGTTGGATGAATTATTAATTGGTTGGACAAAAGTAATGATTGAGGGATATAAAAGAGGAGTTGGGAAAAATTACACAGGGTGGAGCAAGGGAAATTTTCCCATTGCGAGTGGGCCCCAGGAAGACGGGATGTTCGCGGGCTGCTAGTATGCATTAACACAAGGTCCAACGCATGGTGCTGGGCTTGGCAGCGTAGTCCCACAAATAGCCAAGAAGTAAGACTTACCTCACCAAACAAGGGAAGCCCGCATGGGCATCCCTTGCGGGGTTCGCATAGCCCAAAAAGTGCTATGCACATGGGTCAACCCGTGGAGCCTGGGGCTTCACGCGGATGACCCGCATGTGGGATTGGGAAATCCCCCATCTAACATTGCTAAAAAGGGGAGCATGTTGCTACCCTTCTCCCTTTATATGGCCTCCTCCTCTTTCATTACTTACTTCAGCTTAGCCTTTCTTTTGAGTTTTGACATCTTTCTTTCTATGTCTTTTGCGAAATAATCCACGAGTTTCTCCACTAAGACAAGAATTCTTTTGAAGGCTCATTCATATTTTGAGAAAAGCCTTCTAAGTTATATTTTTGGGTTTGTCTTCAAGTGGTCTAGCAGCTGATGTCTACCAACAAGTTTTTCCGTAAAGGGAGGTTTTCATCGATCAAGATCCATGGGGATACCTCATTGAGGCTATCCTAATTTTGAGGCTAGTTCTAATGGAGTGCTATCCAATTGTTCTAAGGGAGTGGCGCACCGTAGGGAAGGCACGCATCAACTGGTAATGCTCTTAATTTAGATGTTAGGTTTCTTTTATTATGTTTTATAAACTTATGAGCATCTATGGAACATTTGAACTTAGATATCTCAATCATAGCATGTTTCGGTGTTCTTTTAGGGTTAATTTTAAGTTTTGAAACTCCACCTTGCAAGTTTACATGTTCAATTATATCGTTAATTAACCAATAATTTATGTACTTGCTAAGTTTATCGATATAAAGTTACAATATTTTCCTCTAGTTAAGATCTTCTAACTTTCAATCATAGTTACCTTCTTGTACTAGTACTTATTGGTAGGTTGCCCCACATGCATGTTCATCAACCGATCCTTCTAGCTTCTCAGCCTTCTCATAGACATCATTATAACAAGTGAGTGTGTATGTTCCCAATGATATTCTATAAGTTGGTAGCGTACCGTCCAAGAGTTTCAAAACCATTTTGGTAAGCTGAGTCGATCCTTTAACAACACTTGGAAGGCCATCCAAATGTTATAATAAGGTTTGGATAATTCCCTAAGAATCTGCTTGACAGCCTCGAGATTTGCATGGTGATCTTCATCTCAGAATTAAAGCCATAATGCTTTATTATTGCCTCTGCTAGGTGATTCCAATTATTAGCTACCTCTAAGTGTCGGTTATTGTACCATTCATTGACTGGCTCTCCCAATGTCACAATAAATAGCTTAGCTAAGAGTTTGTCGATGATCTTCATGGCTCTCATCACGATTTGATAGTTTATCAGATGTGATCAGGGATCTCCTTCTCCTTTATACTTCACTATCTCCATCATCACAAAGTTTTCAGGAAGCCATTCATCATCGTGTACCTCTAGAGGGATATGGTAGTAGTTCAGTTGGAAGTTCTGAAATTAGCAGCATGAGTAGCCAAAAACTATTACCAAAGCTTTGCTATGTTGGGAGGATGATACTAGGGACTATCCCTTTGAGCCGTTGCTCAAAATTTTGTTGAGGAGGAGGAATGAATGTTGTAGTCTTTTAATCAAATTGTCCTTGGGAGAATGCAGTGCCCCTATGAGTGTTTATAAAGTTTAGAGTAAATATGGCTTTAGCCATGAGTTGATAATGAGTAGTTTGTGGTAAATTTCAGACTCATACTGGAAAATTGTAATTTTGCAAAGTTGTTTTTTTTGTAAAGAGTATGTGTAAACTGAACCATGCTATAACTAACCCTAATTTTAAACCAAGTCCTCCTCACCTCACCTCGCCAAAGTAATAATTAATATATTATAAATATACATTTATTTTAAATAATTCTAATAATTAAAATATTTAAAAGTTTAGCCTCTTAACTCAATTTTGTAACTTATAGTAATTATTTTTTAGTAATAATTATTATGATTTTTTATTCAAAAATATTATTAGCAAGCTTTGGGGAAGGGCTGAGTTTTGATTATTATATTGTTGGTTCGTAAACTAGCTCTTAACAACAGCAAAGGGGGATGAATGGTTAATCTTGGTTACTTTTAGAAATTTTAAAGTATAAATGCCAAGTTCGATTTTTATATGCTTGCTGAGTATGTGTGCTGAGGGTGATATAAAAACGTATAAACTGCTCAGCTTTACTGGCACAGTTTATCTTCAATCTTTAGCTGAGTAAGACTTACTCAGCATAAATCGAGTAACAAGTAGTATAATGAATGATAGAGAGATGAATGAGCTGATCACTGATCAAGCTTAATGCTTAAAGTTAGAATGTCAACACCTAAGATTTATCCTGGTTTGGCCCCTAGCCTACCTCTAGTCCCTGAGCTTTAATCCACTAGGGAGTCATTCCTTTAATAGGCGGAGAAGCCTTTATAGCGGGTAGACATAATTATAGAAAGTACCCTTCTTTCTAACTATCAGTCAACATAGTTTGGGTACCATTCCCAAACTGACACTCAGATTACTTTAAGAACGTGATCTGGATTCAACTTATAGAAACATTGAATCCTTAAAATGTTAATCTAAGTAATTTCTCTCTATTACAAAAAGATATGACTTTAATGTTTGCTAATTTCTTGTGATAGAATTACATTGGAAGCTAGAGTAATTTGCGTAGAATTTTAGCTCTTAAGAAATTCATGGTGAATCACCAAGTTTGAGCGTCTGCTCCAATCTTCTATTTATACTTTGACGTTCCTGGAAGTAGCCATTGCTAACTTTACGATATTGCTGATCTTCAATTTCTCATCTCTTCAAATCTTTCAAATCATCCCATTGGAGACAGATTCTAGTACGTTTAGAGATAGAATTTGAACATTGAGGCGTGATAAAATACCGTTGACGAATTCTCGTTTATCTTCAAGCAATCTGGTTCTAAGAGAGATGTGCTAGAATGCAACGTAGAGTCTTCCCATTGGATGAATTTGCTAACGTTGGCAGATTCTCGTGGAGACACTTGAGATGTGGTGCATAATAGAAAATTCCATTAACTTGGACTGTAGCGATGAATCTCTAACATACCATACTTACACTCTTAGCATTGTGAGGACCACATGAATCTTCATTAATTTCAGAGCCTTTTCTCCTTTAAAGTAATTAAAGAATATTCTGTTCCTTCACAGAGAACTTTAGTTGCACATGTGTCATTAAGTCTCTACATGTCAAACAGAACATGCTTTTAATTAAATAAAAGTAGAACTCACCATGAGCTGAGTGAAGTAATCCTAAACTATGTAGTACTCAGCAGAGACTCAGCCTTTCTTACTCTAAGTCATAACTTAATTACTCATCTAACAAAACTGAGTTATTCTCCTTTGAATGAACTCAAGTCAACTTTATTAATTAAGAGTATACTTAATGCTCAATTAATTTCACTATCCTATACAGTTTCCTATTTCCAAAAATACTCAGTATTGTGAAGTACTATTAACTTGGGTTCTACAATCTCCCCCATTTTGGATAGATAGCAAACTAGGTAGTAGAAGAAGTTAATTGAATAAATAGTTTAGAGATTAAAGAATACCTGACAGCAATGTAAAACTCCCTTATGCTGAGTGACTTCCCTTAGTCAGCTTGAGCTTCCACATACTAAGTGTGTCTTTTACAAGTAGCTCAGCTCCCCCACACTTGGAAGATTTATTCTTTGACTTGGGACATAGTTTTACTTCAATTGTATCTTCAAAGGTTTGGTCTCTTTTATGTTTTCCAATATTACATAGTTAGATACACGGTAGAAAACACATACAGTATAAAAAGTTAAGAAGATCTTAACTTGAGGTAGGAACTTGTAATTTTATTAATATTTCAAAAAGATGACTTACTCAGTACATAAAGTATATCCTGAACTAAGATTACAATAAGCCCTATTACATAATCTACATCTATTTGGAACATGGCTTAATCTATCTCTTATGCACCAAAGAGGAAGATACAGCAGTCTTGTACTTATCATGATTTGGCTTATTCAAAGGATGCATCGGATGAGAATGCCTTGGAAGAGATCCCTTATTAAGATTTGCCATCCTGAGCGCATCTTTAGCTACCTTCTCGCCCTTTGATAACTGACGTTGAACTATTTGATCAAGATAAACATTAAAGGCATCAAGTGTAGCTTAAAAGCTCTCTTGCTTGCCAATGATCTGCAAGCAAATCTCTTGCTCCAATTACTCCTTGCCCTAGGCTTAGAGGAAGTCTTGGTTATTCAGCTTGTTGAGAAGAAGATGGTAGCAACGCGAGAGATGAGCTATCTGGTCAAAACCTTAACTCGTAAACTATTGAAAACACTAAAGGAGACCATGAAAGTCTATTGCAGTCAGTGCAATCTTCTGTTGAGCCTCAATGTCAAGAATCTTGGAACCAATGGATTCAATACACCATGAAGTGTATTCAATGTCGTTTCTGTCCAGTTCTCCCATTCTGAGTAGAAAATCCACCTTCTTTGTTAGATCTTCAACCTTGGTTTTAATGACATTCAGCTTTGTGAGGGTTGTCATTCCAGTCTTAGGGTACAGGGATTCAGTTAGAGGTGCACTCAGTATAGGCATGTTTGGGAAAATCTATCTCATTGCAGTCACTAAGAATTTCTGTGATGAGGAGACTTTCTCCATTATGTGATCAGAGACTTCTTGCTGAAGAGTGTCCATTTTGGAGTGGAGAGAGTCAACACAAACGACAAGGGCCTTGTCCAGCTTCTTTGATATATCCTTTAATAGCTTGAGGACCTCATCCTTCTTGTTATCATGGACAAGCAAGAACAACGACTTGGATTCCACCAGCTTTGCTATGCTGTGGCTCACATCCTTTATAGATGCTACCTCTTTGGAGTCATCCTTGATCTTGCGATTGGTAAGCCTCTTTATTTTAGCCTACTCATTACCGAGCTCATGGATGTGTGTCACTTGCGTATTCATATTAGTACTCAAGAGACTCAGCTACCTAGTAGCAGCATCTACAATACTCTTTATCTTTTCTGCAACAACATTTGCTATTATAGTAGATGTGGGAATAGATGTAGTAGCTGCCCCAAGCTAGGCTACAGAGTCCATTAGCCCATTCAGGATTAGCGCCATCTTATCTACCAGACTCTTGGCACTCTCTTTTGCCAAATGACTTTGAATGACCAACAAGTATAGAGAGTCAATAGGCACACTTTTGTGCTGTTCGAATTCAAGAAATTTTACATTGGTCCTGGATAATAAGTCTGTCAATTCCTGAGTAAGTAGCATGTTATCTACTGCTCCACCTAACTCAGCATCATTCTTGAGGGTAGGAAATTGCTTCCTTGAAAACTCTCGAATCTGTGCCAAGAAAGATGTATCAGCCATTGCTGGCTTGATGGTGGGTTCAAGTGCTTCACTAGTTGTAAAATTTACCTCAGCAATCTGACCACTTGCTTTTCCCTGCTGAGTGTAGTTCTCAGCATTGAGAACTTCTATAACCAGAGGGGTTAAGGGGGTTGTGTTTAGGTTTGAAGAAATGGTAGGTTTAGAACCATGTATAGATGAAGAAGATGGTTTGAGTGGAATAGAAGGTTCAATGGCTTTGGAAGAGTGGTTATTGGTTGAGAATGTACTAGAGAAGGTGTGGAAGAGATATGTACTAGAGATGGAGGAAAAGAATCATGGCTACTTTCAAGTGAAGAGATTTGAATTGGTGAATGTACAGAGTTAGAAGGAGAAGTACTTTTCTACGTTTTAGAATCTATGGGAGCAGAACCTGATGGAATAGAAGAATTTACAAGAGAGGGGTTTTGAGGATTTATAGGAGAAGATGAGGGGGTAGGATTTTGTAGAACCTCTAAGTTAGATGTTTGACCTGAGGATGGGTCAGCCTGAGGTTGCTTATGTGTTCGCCACTTTTCTACTAATAAGTTTAATAGTTAGTACAAGATTCGGCTATATATCAATGGTGCAAAAAACGTGTACACGTAAAGTATAAGTGTTGTTAGTACCTCTTATAAAATAGAAAAAATGATGATAACTACATGTATACAGTTGCGATGTAGTTTTAAAAGACATCAATCCCATAGGGAAGGACTAGTTGTAAAGATCAAATAGGGAAGTATAATAAAAAGAAAATAAAATAAGGCATAGTTTTTTGGATGAGGGTTAGAATGAAATATGAGTAAATATAGATGTAGTAGATGAGAGACTCTAAATACATAGATTTTCACTACGAACAAGTATAGAAAAGAAAACATGCAAGTAGAACAAAGATGTTACGATGCACTAGACTAATCTAACAAACCTGTTTCAACACTCAGCTGTTCAATGATTTGCCGCAGAGCAACACATGAAATAACTTTTCTAATCCTAGCGCAAAGAAGATAAAACTATTATATAAACCTAGACAACGTCAATACTATGCTTAGTACTCTCACATAGCCATATTCAGCAAGTAACCATCCTAAAAATGTTGGCTCACTAAACAACGTTATATCACAGATCAAGTGATTATACACGATATTGTTAACCCCGAAACTACTCTTAAAATTAACACCAACACATATAACTTGATTAACATAAAAGACTTAGCACGAAATATGCATTATGACACATAGACATATCATAAACTTTGAAATAGAAAGTATAAGTAGAAAGCAAAGCAAAGTTGTAAGGTATGAAAGTGAAAGCTAAAGTTAATCAAACCGTATCCACTCTTTAATGGGAGTCGTCAATTCCCGCAATTCCTGCGTCTGCTTTGAATTCGGCCTCGGCCCGTACAGAACCTCCACTAGGATGCTATTCTTTGTGAATATCGAACAAATGAATATTGAAGAACAAAAGCTTTTATTGATAAGTGATTTGCAAGTACACTTATACAACAATCGCTCAAGGATATAGAGAAATCTAGTGGTTGAAACAAGGATTCGAATCACTTAAACATTTTCTCGCTAATACTTAAGAACGTAGCGACTCTATCTACACACACACTATATCTCTCTCTTACTTTTTCCACTCTATGCCACACTAATCCACTGCACTTCTTGAATGCACGAAATTGAAGAGGATTGGAACCCTATTTATAGAGTTTGAAGGATTGCGTCTATCCAAATGAAGGGCTGTGTCCATTGGTGAAAGGTTGCATCTCTTCATTGTGATTGGTTGAGAAGCTTTGATATAATCCACAATGGATAAGCACCTTTTCATGATTGGTTTACTCCTGATAGGCATCTGTTTATTGGTAGTTGATGGCGGTTGATGGCACTTATCTGGCAGTTGTTAGTTAAAAAGATAATACCAAAAAACCATCCATGTCACGACCGCGATATACATGTCGCGATCATGAATCTTTGATTGGAAATCTTTTGTTTCTTAAGTAAAGAAGTCACAATCGTGAATTGAGTTTTACTCAGAATTCTTCTTGTAACTTCACCGATCTTCGACAGCTTCGATCCTAAGCCAAATCTTTAAGTTCCACGCATCTTTCACACCTTTTTCACCCTTTTTTCATTGAATTCCACTTTAGCTCATTTTACTCCAAAGATTTACCTAGTATTTGCATTTTCATAAAAAACAACTACATACCATGTGAAATCTTTTATATGAAGTATAAAAATGACTAAAACTACAGTGTTTATTGTATAAAATTAGTATGATAAGAAGTGTAATTATACGCTTATCATGCCCAAATAAATCCCATTATATATATATATACATATTTATTTTCTCTTAATTTTTCTAAAATATATATATATATATATATATATAAACAAAATGATTTAATTAAATTATTCTAGACTCTTAAATATTTATTTATGTCCTTTAAAAATATTTTAAGCCTTTAAATTTTTACTTTGAGGCTTTTAAATATTTTTTCCGGTCCTAAACATTTATTTGGGGCCCAAAACATTATTTTTTACGAGAAGAGCTCCCATTTGAAGATCATCGGAAGGTCAAAAATTATGTGATCCAAGAATAAAAATCTCGAAAGCCGTTATCATAGAACGTACAAGCTGGTACAAAATCTCGTGCTCACAATTTCCCTTCGTGTGATAATCGCTGGTTAAATAATTGGTATGATCTCACGAAATGAAGCGCAGGGGTTGAGAATATACCTGACCGGTGAGGTTGGTGACTTCTTTGTCCCCGATTGGTGATGATTTGGGCCTTATCTTCTGGCATCATGTCCTCACGGGATTGTTCATTTCTTTCTTCTAAATCCCTTGATTCTAGATGCCCCTTGCGGGCAGGTCGACCATTTCATTCTGTGATGTCCTTTTAATAGGTTGTAACCGTTTCTTTCTTCGGTTGCGGTCATCATGTGCCCCTTATGAGTTAACCTTCGGTTGGTTTTGATTGTTGGAGCAGGATGCTTGAATCTAAAGGCGATCCCATTGAGATGACCATTTCTTTCTTTGATTATGTTTCCTTGGTAGAATGTTGACTTGCTTCTTGTGATAAATCAGAGAAAAGTATAATGTTAATACATTTTATGATGCATGTTTTAATTATTTGATTGAGTTTGTGCGAAGCAAAAATTTTTGCCCCTTCAATCAAAAATTAAAACATGATGAAGGAATGATTTTGATAAAAACTTAGGAATGTCCCGAAGGTCACTCTGTTATTTTAGGAGGCTTTTATTATG
Source organism: Euphorbia schlechtendalii (assembly GCA_949673415.1). Lineage (NCBI taxonomy): Eukaryota > Viridiplantae > Streptophyta > Magnoliopsida > Malpighiales > Euphorbiaceae > Euphorbia > Euphorbia schlechtendalii. The sequence goes on along the minus strand of CATIWQ010057272.1, from coordinate 17,464 downwards.
TTGTTATGTTGCTTAAATGGGGACTAAGTAGGCTTGGATTGACTTTAGGCTTGAGTGGGCCATCATCTTTCTTGTTTTTTATAGATTCCTCAAGTGGAGATGGAGTTTCTTGTTTACTAGGACGGTATTGCCCAAATTTAGTATCATCTTTACCTGTAAATGACATGATGCGTTTGTAATGTATGCATGATTTTATGCATGGATAATATTTATCACATGATGTATGTTCTTCTGTTGCAGGTGTTATGGTCTTCATTCATTAAAGAGCCTTTTCTTATGATGGTGCATAGTTACCCCTAGGATTTGTCTTATTAGGGATTCCATGGACGACCCCCTTATAGTGACGACCATGGGTTTGTTAAATCAGATTCAAATTCAGAAATTGAATCTGGTTTGAGGAAGATCTGGATGAGTCATTGATCTTGCATTGTGTTGGCAATGATCGCTTAGAAGCAATTTGCATGAAGTGTTTGGAGGTATAGGATGTCACGTACCATTCCAAAGATGAAATGATGGTCTTGATATTTCTTTGGTTCTAATTTTTGTGTAGACCGCCCTTACGGGTTTTCAATCTATCGAACCTTATCTTAATTTTTGCCTGGACAGCCCTTATAGGTTTTCAATCCAGTGAACTCATTTTTTTCTTTCTTTTATTTTTTGGATGTTTACTTGCGATATTCTACCATTGGCATGCAAGCAATAAAAATAAGCATATGCATAAAGATTCAACAAAAATAACAATTCATTGATGAACTTAACAAGGGTGTAAATGTTTCAACTGATTTGACTCCTACCATTGATTAGCCCTTTCAGTTTATCTGACCAATTTGGTTCTCTCGATGTCCTAAGTTTTGCATGAGTCACCCTTTTCGGGTTTTCAACTTAGCAGAACTAGTCTTTTTTTGGTTTTGAAAAGAGGTCCTAATTTTTTCTCGGCTAGCAGAGTTGGGAGCGTTGCTCGCAAGTTTGAAGATGAAGCTGTAATTTATTTTTACCTTGCTAGCTTTTTCACTTTTTCAGGTCTTGAATTCATTCGAGGGAAGCTTGCTTTGTTTCTTTGAGCCCTAACTCTTTTAAACAAATTCAACATGAAAAGCACAAGGCAAAGAAGCCATTGCGATGTCAATACCGACATTGCAATGATGCTACCAACATTGCAATGCCGGTAACGACATTGCTAATGTCGTTAACTACATCATGATTTATAGACAGACAAAAAAAGTAATTTCTACATCATTTAGTCAAAAAGACCCAACTTTACCTCATAATTTCGGATTTTCTTGACTTTGCACCTTGCCTACATAATGATATCCAACATCATGGATAATTAAAGGAAGAAAATAATGTAAAAGGGGACAAAAAAGCAAGTGGCTTAGCCACTATACAAGTGGGATTTTGGATTGAAGGGAGCCCCATAAGAAAGAGGCTGAATTCCAGGAAATGGGGGAGGGAATGGGATCAAAAAATAGGGAAAAGTAAAAGAGGAAGAGAGCTAGAGAGATTGGAGAACATTCCTTCATGTGTTCTTGAGTGTTCTTGAGAAAAACACCAAACTTTTATCCCCAACACTTGATTTCAGGTTAGTTAGATTAAATCCTTGATGTTTAGACTTGAATTCAGAGTTTACAACATCTTTATCCTTCACTTGAAGGTTACTACACCTTCTGAAACATCCACTTTGGCATGGAATAGATCCCTTCCAAAGATTTTCGGTAAATCACCTAAACCAACCAAAAAGAAATAAGGAGAGCTTCCCAGAGGACTTCGTGGAACTTAAAGAAATTGGATTCATGACTACGGGGTAAACCTCTAAGTTCCTTGAGTTTGTGCTTACATTTATAAGCTTTTCTTTTTGAAGTTGCATTTTCTTTTCAATTTTTTCCTTTTTTGCACACCAATCTGTTTTCCAGGAATTTCAGTATGATTTCACATATTTTTAAGTATTTTGTTTATATAAACTTATTCTAAACATCTTGAGCTTTCTGGAATGATAAAGATCATCAAAATCGGTTAAGTATAACAAAAGTTATGATCGTTTAAAGTTTCGGATTTTCGTTTTGCTGTAATCTGCTATTTCTGTGTGTTTTCTGCAGGTCTGGAAACTCAATGTCATTAACGACATCACCTAATGTTGTTAATGACATTGAAATGTTGTTAATGACATTGCCTAATGTCATTAATGACATTGCCTTTGGTAGAATGCAGTTTAGCTTTGTTTTGCTCCGTTTCGAATCGTTTGAGCCCTGAACGACCCGCTGAGACCCTTCTGAGTTTGGGAACGCATCATTGGGGGTAAAAAACCTCTAAATTTTAATTATTTAGGATTTATGTATGATTTACTATTAATTTTTTTATTAAGGTTTGGAGTAGTAACGGAAGTGCTTCGGGCCATTCATATTGATATCGCCCTTCACAGGGAAGTCAGTAACGATATGGATGACATCGTTACCATTGTTAATCCAAACAATGGCTATGTTATGCATGTTTGGCCTAGATTTATGTTTCTAAATGTTGTTCTAGGTCACCCATATGAAGGGAACTCAAGTTCCCAGATAACTGACCCAACAATATACTATGCGACCACTTTTGATAATAAAAAACGATCAACATATTTGTAAATAAAATGAATCGTTTTATTTCTAAACAATAACTTTTAATCATCGATGCTTTAATTAGGCCACACGGGCCTCGCTAAAATCAATCCTTTGTGGATGCAGGTTAGATGTATGCCTAGGAATTTGAGAAAATTTGGTTTTCTATAGATTTAATATAATGTGATCACTTAAGAAATAAGCAACCTATGCCGGACCCGAATCTCTGTGTCTTAGTTAGCCATCCCCCGGATGTTAAGCCTCACAGGACTCTAATTCCTGGAAAGAGCTAATCCTGGTGGCGACTCCACACTAAGAGACGATGAATTCAGGTTTGACTGATCTAAAAATGTTTTTGCTTTCTCTCTACCAAACCTTTCCCTAGTCCCTCGACCCGGTGCACTTTTTAAAACACCCTGGTGGACAGCGCCTATCATTTTGCGTATTCTCGGCCCACCTCTCCGTGTCGTCACTCATAGTGGTGACTCTACTGAGGATTTTTTCTAAAAACTTATTTTTCAAAGATTTTAGATTTTGGACAAGTGCCGAAAATTATTGATCACATTATTCTGTTTTCTCTTAATTATAACACATTCATAAATAACGAATTGCAATAGAAGGGACTAGCCCATAAGTCTAAGGTACCCTTATTACAGTGAAACTCTCTCTAGTACTAATCTACCTCCCTGAGAAAAGATAGTATTTGAGCGGGTGGAGCACTTGTTGCCATATCGCATGTACCTCCCTCAACCCATTTGGGGAGAGACTTGGAATGTATTTCAGTGCAACAAGAAACTTCTACATCAACAACCCATTTACAACCCTCATGTAAATAAGCCATAGGCATTTTTCCTAGGGTGTTACCCAACAAATGACCATGCATTATATTTTCCTGCAGGTGCGCTCCTTAGTATCTTCATGATCCGAAGATGAACCAAAATTAGGATAGAGACTAGCCAAAAACCCTACACGCGGGAGTTGTATGGTTGGAATATTGAACGTTGCCTGCTATGTGGTTTTTATTGTGCAAATGTCATACTAACCACGAATTTTAGTTCAGATACTTGAACGCACACACTTATAATAATGTAACATAGTATATTCTCATCATCATGATACCAAGTCGATATCACATACACTTAGGCACAGTTGACACTTTAGATTGTGTCACCCTAGGATAACATAAGACCACTTAGGAACATCACTTACCCCTTTTCAGCGAGATGTCCACTTGACATCTCGCTATTAGCCTGTAAATGGCAAACATATCTTTCTTTTTCTGCGTGATGTCCACTTGACATCCGATACTTAGCCCACAAGGGTTGATAATATATCCCACACATTACCTTTGAGATGTCCACTCAACATCCAACTCACAACCCTTCCAGGGCAATTACACACACCAAAAGCCCAAACGGGGAAAATACCTACCATTAAAGGATATCCCAGTTGATGTCCTAACCTAAGCCCACATGGAGCGAACTTACTTACCTACCAAATCTTCAAGGGTATATGCTTCATACCCGAATCATTCGCCCACACGAGGTAATAATTCACGTATCACCACATACCCTCAAATAGTGATGATCACATAGGTATCCAAAAACTTCGCCCTAATTGGGTGAAATAACCAAATCATTCATTAGGTAGCTACATACGGTAGTTATTTTCATTTTATTAGGGTATGTCACACCGCTTACCCGAAACAATTTTGACCTCCTCATTTCATGAGACATAGTCATAGTACAAAACCTCAAACCATTGACTTATTACCACATAGGTAACTTAGTCAACTCACTTACATCACTCATGTTACGATGTCACACAGACATTGTACAAGTCTCAAATCCAACTCCCGATGTTGGATTTTCATTTCCACTGGTTTTCACTTTTACCTAATGATTAACCTGTTTGTTTCAAATGGATTAACATACATGTTAGTTCATAGCATGACATGCTAAACCCTTGCGAATGCAGCCATAACATTAAACATCTCATGTATTTTTCGCATCACGAGTCATGTTATAAATCTTACATGCACATCTGACCCTCTACTTGTGTATCTTAGCTTGGAAAAGGCCTGCTCGATGCCTGGTCGGTATTTCTCCAATTGTGGCCAATCTGGAGGGGGTTCTGTACACTAACTCAGGAGAGGACTCGGGTTCTGATTTCGATTTAGTTCAACACACGTCGATTATGGCCAATCCCCGAGAAGAAAGAGAGGGAGAAGATCACCCTATCCTTACGGGATAAAGTTCTCAGCAATCGTCGATGAGCGCCGAGATTGCAGTAGCCTTGAATGCCTTTGCTAACAATGAACAACTAGCATGCTCATTCGCCAACACGTCGGGAGGGCCCAGAATGCAGTGTCCAGCCCAGAGGTCACCCTTAACAATGGTAGTCCAACTAGATGGCCTGAAATAGGGTGACCTCCCACCTCACACATGGTGCCCCCAACTACCTTTTATCAGTTCGGGGTAGGACAGTGTCAGCTGAACCAGGTTCTGATTGGGCAGCCAGGATATTACTTTGCCAATCCTTCCCAATTCTTCCAAGGATAAATGGGGCAGCTGACATTTGCACCAGGGCCTTTCTACCAAGGAGTGACCCAACAGCCTATTCCCAACTGGGGTATGCTAGTTGCCTCGTAGTTCCAAACACCTCAACTGCCCAATTTTGAGCATTTCCCTAGCGGCAATATGGTTTCTATCCAAGCGCAGGGAACGCCATCCTCCAACAACCAGGAATGGCGAAATTATGGCGACAGTTCTTGGCCACTCACGGTGGTCATCTCATGAATCCATACTCGGTGCAACCGATAATCGGGGATGAAAATAGCTTACCCCTTAACTTCGCAATGCCGCAATTTGAAAAGTTTGTGGAATTTGGCAACCCGCACGCTCACTTAACACATTATCAAATGGTGATGAGGGTATTAAGGGTCAGCAAACGGATGATGGCAAAGCTCTTTGTTGTCTCCTTGGGCCACTTGTCAATGAATGGTAGTACAACCTTCCACTAGACATAGCCACTGATTGGAGTAGCCTTGCTCAGGCTATGATGGGGCACTATGGTTTCAACTCTTAGATGGAAACCACGAGGCAACATCTGGAGGCTATAAGGCAAGAGCAGGGTGAGAGCTTTAAATCCTACTATGCGCGTTAGATGGCCACACAGGTCAAGCTTCGGGCTTGCTTAACTCTACCAGAGATGATAACCAAGCTTCTGGACTGTGCACTGCCATCATACAGGAACAAGTTTGGGTCAGACATATTTTCAAGCTATCAAGAAGTGTTTGAGAAGGCGGATAGGATGGAGCACTTCGAGTCTATGGACACAGGTGCTAGAAAAACCGATGATTGATGATGTAATTAATTAGCATTTAGCTATTTTACCCATGGGGCATTTGAATTTTGAATAAATTGAACTTTGTTCATTTGCTTGATATTCTATCAATGACATCACGCATTCTCATAAGCATATACATATTGTTTTTAGCACATGTGACACATCATTTCATGAAATTAATTTGGGTATAAATGGATTCCCCACAATAAATTCAAATGATTTGACTCTTGAGAGAAAGTGAGAGATAAATACATTTACTTAGACAATGCATGATAGCAATTGCCTCATCATTCAAGGATGAAAGATCAATGGAAAGATCTCCAAACATGAAACATGCATTGACTCATGCAAAGATCAAAAGGATCAGAGCTAGAATAAGGCCAAAATGTCAACCAAGCAAGTTGGGACCAAACAACTAGTGCAATGTCACAAAGAAGGAGTCAGATCGTTGAACATGTCAACAACTCTATCACAACCATTCGCAAGACCAAACAACCGGTGCAATGCCATGAAGGAGTCAGATCATTGCACACGTCAACAACTCCATTCATAAGACCAAACAATAGGAACAATGTAACAAAGAAGGAGTCGGATCGTTGAACACGTCAACAACTCCATCACCACCATTCATAAGACCAAACAATCAGTGCAATGCCACAAATAAAGAGTCGGATCGTTGAACACGTCAACAACTCCATCACACGGATCACCATCATTCACGGGATAATCAAACAAGAGTCAATGCTAAAGATAAAAAGGAGTCAGATCGTTGAACACGTCAATAGTTCCTTCACATGACTTGTTACTATTTATGGGGCAATCATCGCAAGAAACACCAATGATCAAGACTCATCATCACATACACCTCAAGCTAGCAAAGTGGTGTGAGCACCAACCAATCGGTCAGATGCTGAACGAGATAACAAATGAAGTCGTGGACATAGATGGTGATTGATCTACCAAATCAATCAAGTCTTACACAATTGCTATCACGCATAGGTGAAAGAAATAAATCGATGAAAAGTAGTATGAATAAAAAATAAATTTATATTTAGCCTGTCAATTAACACTCGGTTAGTTGAGCAAAAATTAGGGCCTATTTTCAAAACACAAAAAGAATAGTTTGCTGAGTTGAAAGCCCGAAAAGGGTGGCTCAGGCAAAACTTAGGACATCGAGAGAACCACATTTGTTAGAAAACGTGAGAAGGCTAATCAATGGCAGGAGTCAAATCATTTGAAACATTTATACCCCTGTTAAGTTCATTAATGAATTGTCATTCTTGCTAAATCTTTATGCGTATGTTTATTTTGATTGTTTGCATGCCAACTGTAGAATATCGCAAGTAAGCATCCCATCACATCATGGTTCAATAAAAACAAAAAAAATAATAAAAAAGCAAAAAATGAGTCTGCTGGATTGAAACCTGAAAGGGCGGTCTAAGCAAACATTAAGATAAGGTTCGATACACTGAAAACTCATAAGGGTGGTCTATGCAGAAATTAGAACCAAAGAAATATCAAATTCATAATCTCATCCTTGGAATGGCACAAGGAATCGTCTATCTCCTCCAGATATTAGGACGAATATCTTTGGACTTCCCTCGTAGAGAGACATTGCCACAACAAAAGCTTCCAAGCTCTCCTTATCAGCTTCCAAGTGAGCATCACCAACATGGTTTGGGATCAACATTAACATCATTGGCACCATACCAAAGAAGAAAATGAGCGTAAAAAAGTCAATGACTCATCCTAATCCTCTTCAAACCAAACTCAAGCTTTGAACTCGACTCTGATTCATCCACAAAATCGAACTTTGACTTGGACCCATATCCATAATCACTCTAAAAGAGTCATACCTTTGAAACTCGACCATTGAGAGTAAAGCAACCACGGAATGCCCAATGGATGAATACTAGGGGCAATCATGCACCATCATAGGGGGGTATCAACTCGGAAATCTCTGAAAGGCTCCTCATGCAATGAAGCTTCTACTATCGACTGGGCTAATACTACAAAGCCGATGATATTTGCAATAGACAAACATACATCATATGATAAATATTGTTCATACATAAAGTCATTCATACACGCATACGCATCATGTCACTTACAAGTCAAGGCGATGCTAAACTGAGGCAATGCCATTCCGACGAGAAGAACACTCCACCTCCACATGAGGAGACTACAAGTATCAAGAAGATGTCGGAGTATCATATCATCAAAATTGAGAACGATAATGGCCCAACTCAAGCCATTTCAACTTTCGTCAAATTTAAGCCTACCTAGGCCTCCTTCAAGCAGCATTACAACATCACAAAAGCCTCCCAAAACAACGGAGCGGCCATCGGGACATCCTTGAAAATCTCAAACTCAAATTTCTTCGCTTATCATTTCTCAGAACCCTCATGTTTTAATTCCTTGATTGAAGGGGCAAAACTTTTTGCTCTCAGCAATCTCAATCAAGGAATTAAAACATATGTCACAAGTATCTACTAATAAAATTCCTCATTCTTGCAAGTACCCCTTCAACTCAAAAGGGACATTTATGTCAGACTCACAGTAGTCAACATATCATCAAAGGCATGGAGCACACAGCTTTCATCCTTTCCCTAGCAATTTTGAAGGTTACAGTTAACCCAGAAGCCAACTCACAAGGGGCATACAATTCAGACCGCAACGGTCAACCATCCCACAGTAGATTTCAGCGAAGACTCACAGTAGTCGATGTATCAACAAAGGTATGGAGCACATGGCTTTCATCCTTTCCCTAGTAGTTTTGAGGGTTACAGTCAACCCAGAGGTCAACTCACAAGGGGCATACAATTCAGACCGCAACGGTCAACCATCCCACAGCGGATTTTGACGAAGACTTACCGCAGTCGACGTATCATTAAAGGCATAGAACACTCGACTTTCATCCTTTCCCCAACAGTTCCGAGGGTCATAGTCAACCCACGATCAACTCACAAGGGGCATCCACTGCAGGCTTTCTAGATTCCGCATACCCTCCGGTACTTTCTACAGTCCATATCTCTTTTCAGACTTTTTAGAGTCATCGAACTTTCTATACTCCGTATACCTTTTCAGACTTCTTACAATCACCAAACTTTCTATAGTCCGCATTCCTTTTTAGACTATTTACAGTCAATGGACTTTCTACAATCCACATTCCTTTTTAGACTTTTTACAGTCACCAGACTTTCTACAATCCGTATACCTTTCAGAATTCTTACAGTCACCTAACTTTCTACAGTCCACATTCATTTTTAGATTATTTACAGTCAATGGACTTTCTACAGTCCACATTCCTTTTTAGACTTTTTACAGTCACTGGACTTTTTACAATCCGCATTCCTTTTCAGACTTTTACAATCAACAAATTTCCTACTGTTTGCATTCCTTTTCAGAATTTTTACAGTCAACGAACTTTCTACAGTCCATATCTCTTTTTAGACTTTTTACAGTCACCGAACTTTCTACAGTCCTTATACCTTTTCAGACTTCTTACAATCACCAGACTTTCTACATTCCGCATTCCTTTTTAGACTGTTTATAGTCAATAGACTTTCTACAGTCCACATTCCTTTTTAGACTTTTTATAATCATCGAACGTTCTATAGTTCGCATACCTTTTCAGACTTCTTACAGTCACCGGACTTACTACAGTCCGCATTTCTTTTTAAACTGTTTACAGTCAATGGACTTTCTACAGTCCACATTCCTTTTTGAATTTTTACAGTCACCAAACTTTTTACAGTCCGCATTCCTTTTTAGACTTTTTACAATCAATAGACTTCCTACAGTCCGCATTCCTTTTTAGACTTTTTTACAGGCAATGGACTTCCTATAGTCCGTATTCCTTTTCAGACTTCTTACAGTCACCGGACTATCTACAGTCCGCATTCCCTTTTAGACTGTTTACAGTTAACGGACTTTTTGCAGTCTACATTCTTTTTTAGACTTTTTACTGTCAACGGACTTTCTATAGTCCAAATCTTCTTCAGACTTTTACAATCAAACTGACTTGCTACAGTCCGCATTCTTATTTAGACTTTTTACAGTCACCAGACTTTCTACAGTTCGCATTCCTTTTTATACTTTTTACAGTTAACGGACTTTCTACAGTCCAAATCTTCTACAGACTTTTTACAGTTAAACGGACTTTCTATAGTCCGCATTCCTTTTTAGAATTTTTACAGTCATCGGACTTTCAACAGTTCGCATTCCTTTTCAGACTTTTTACAGTCAACGGACTTCCTACAGTTCGTATTCCTTTTCAAACATCTTACAGTCACTGGACTATCTACAGTCCGCATTCCTTTTCAAACTTCTTACAGTCACTGGACTTTCTAAAAATTTTTTTCACTTTCTCTCTACCAAACCTTTCCCAATTCCCTTGACCCGATGCACTTTTTAAAACACCTAGGTGGACCACGCCTATCATTTCACGCTCTCTCGGCCCACCTCTCCTTGTCGTCCGCTCATAAGAGTGCTAATTAATAGGATAATTACAAGTTTAATTTTAATTGGTACTGCTTTTTACTGATTCATTTCTTTCACCTATGCATGATAGTAATTATACAAGACTTGGTTGATTTGATAGATTGGTTACCGTCCATGTCCATAAATTCAGTTGTTGTCTTGTTCAACGTTTCTGATCGATTGCTTAGTACTCGTGTTGCTAGCTTGAGGTGTATGCGGTGATGATTGCTCGTACTTAATCATCAACATTTCATTATGAATTCAATTATACTCAGACGATAGGTGACATTGTCGGGGTCAGAGGCCTCGGACCCATTGGGTGTATCAAGTGTAGCTTGATTCATCGAGGGTGAACAGTTTACATTCATGTTCCCTCACTAATGTAATGATCGGCCCATAAGTGTTGGTGAGCCATGTGATGGAGTTGTTGATGTGCTCAATGATCTAACTCTTTCTTTGTGTCTTTGGCATTGTGTAGGTTTTTTTGGCACTTCTAGTGCTTCGATCATTTTGACCTTTTCTTGAGTGACTTTAGTTAGTGGATGTTTTGTGCTTGTAGATCTTTCCATCGATCTTACATCTTTGGTGAGGCAAATGCTTACATGCGTTGTCTAAGTATCTGTGTTTGTCTCTCACTTTTCCTCAAGAGTCAAATCATTTTAACTTATTATAATTGTAGGGGATCTATTTATACCCAAATTAATTTCATGACATGATGTGTCACATATGCTAAAAATATTATGTATACGCTTATGAGAATGCGTGATGTTATCAATAGAATATCAAGCAAATAAACAAAGTTCAATTTATTCAAAAATTCAAAAGCCTCGTGGGCAAAGCAGCTAATAGCTAATTTATTACATCATTATCCATTGGTTGTCTTTTAGTACTAGTTGCCCCTAGATGTGTCCAAATGCTCCATCCTCTCTACCTTGTTAAACACTTCTTGATAGTTTAAAAAGTTATCAGATCTGAATTTATTCCTATACGATAGCAGTGCACCATCCAAAAGCTTGGTTATCATCTCCCATAGGGTCAAATGAGTTTGTAGCCTAACCTGTGTAGCCATCCAATGCTCATAGTATGATTTGAAGCTTTCACCCTACTTCTTTCTTATAGCCTCCAGATTTTTCATTGTGATTTCTATTTGAGCATTGAAACCATAATGCTGATCATATCTTGAGAGAGACTATTCCAATCATAGGTTACGCTCAGTGGAAGGTGGTTGTAACATTCATCGATCGGGTGACCCAAGGTGACAATGAAGAGCTTAGCCATCATCCATTTGCTGACCTTTAATTCCCTCATCACTGTTTAGTAAAGTGCTAAGTAAGCACGCGGGTCTCCAGATCCCATATACTTCTCAAATTGTAGCATTGCAAAGTTGGGTGGTAAGCAGTCTTCGTCCTCGACTATTAGTTGTGTAGGATATGCATTCATGAGATGGTCGCCGTGAGTGGCTAAGAACTATTGCCATAATTTCACCATGCCTAGTTGTTAGAGGATGGTGTTCCCCGTGCTTGAATAAAAGCTACATTGGCCTTGGGGAAATGCCCCAAAATTGGGCAACTAAGGGGTAGCTTGGAATTATGAGGAAAATGACGCACTCCAATTAGGGATAGACTTTTATGCCACTTTTTGATAAAAAGACCCTGTTGCAAATGCTGGCTGTCCAAATTTCCCCGGGAAGAGTTAGTTCTCGGATTACTGTCAGAAACGATTGATAAAGCTATATCCTAGTTGACCATTTTGAGCCCGGTTCTAGTTCAGCTGACTTTGTCCTACCCCTAACTGGTACTAGGTAGTAGGAACTGGGTGTACCGTATGAAAGGTGGAAGGTCCCTCTGTTCTTGGCTAACTAGTCGGACCTTCGTTATAAGGGTAGCCCTCGAATCGGACACCACATCATGAACCCTCCTAGCATGCTGGTGAATAAGTGATGCTAGTTGTTCGCTATTTGCAAAGGCTGTCTGGGCAGTTGCAATCTCAACGCTCACCGACTATTGATGTGTCTGCTAAGAGTTTTATCTTGTAAGGAAAGGGTGATCCTTCCCCGCACCTTCTTCTTGTGGATTTGTGATGTTATCGAGGTTGAAAGATGTACGTTAACTGAATCTGAATCAGAACTCGAGTCCTCACTTGAGTCAGTGTACGAAACCCCCTCTAGATTGGCCACGATCGGAGAAATGCGGACCAGGCTACGAGCAGGACTTTTCCAAGCCCCTTTGATACACAAGTAGAAGATCAGACCATGTATCTAAGAATCATGATGCGATTTATGGAAAAATGCGTGAGAACTAAATGTTATGGTTACATTCACAAAGGTTTAACATGTCATGGTGAGAAATAAATAATATGTTTATTAATTCATTTGAAACAAATAGGTTAGTCATTAGGTAAAAATGAAAACAGAAAATAAAAATCCAACACCTGGGGTTGGATTTGAGATATGTACGATTTGTGTGTGACATCGTAGCATGAGTGGTTTAAATGAGGTGACCAAGTTACCCATGTGGTAATAGGTTAATAGTTCGAGATTTCGTACTATAACTAGATTTCATGAAATGACACAAGAATAAAATGAAAGCAACTACCGTATATAGCTATCAAATGAATGATTTGGTTATTTTTCCCAATTAGGGAGTAGTTTCGAATACCCGTGTGGTCATCATTATTTGAGGGTATGTGGTGATGCATGAACCATTACCCCGTATGGGCATATGGTTTGGGTATTAGGCCTATACCCTTGAGGATTGGTAAGGTAAGACTTAAAAATAGTTCATTCCATGTGGATTTAGGTTCAGATGTCAACAGGGACACCCAAGATGTGGGAAAAATGATTTGAGTAGGTATGTGCCCTGTTTGGGCTATGTGGCATGTGTGATTGCCCTGTATGCACTGTGAATTGGATGTCAAGTGGACACCTCATAAGTAATTTGTGGGATATATTATTTCCCCTTGTGGCCATCTCATAGGTAATGTGTTGAATATGTCATTGCCCCTTGTGGGCTAAGTGTCGAATGTCAAGTGAACATCACGTAGTAAAAGAAAGGTATGTTCGCCCTGTACGGGCTAAGAGTCGGATGTCAAGTGGATATCTCGCTGGAAAGGGGTAATTGATATGTTCGTAAGATTTTGACTATACTCGTTCTGATAGGCTTATGTTCTCTAACGGTGCTAAAAACTTTGATCCCCTCTTTTCTACTAATAAGAAAAAAGTTCTAAGTATAAACAGGTGTTGTCAATACAGCTTATCAAATGGAAAAATAATGACCACTGCAAGTATATAGTTACGATGTAGTTTTAAAAGATATTAATCCCACAGGGAAGGAATTTGGTTCTAAGGAAAAACTAGAGTTACAGAAAAAACAAAATAAGATAATTTGCATTGGAGGGTTTGGATGATAGACTTATGAATAGATAGATGCATGGACAGATTAGAGAAGATGTAAATTATATAGATATTCCCTAAGAACAAGTATAGTAGAGAAAAACATGCAAAATCATAAAGAAGATTTCATAAACTAGATAACTTCAACAAACACGGTTCTAGACGCCCAAATATCCAATAATTCACTGCAGAGAAACACATGAAATGACTTTTCTAGATCTAGGGTACACGAATTATGACACTTATAATAACTTGGATAATAATAATACTATGCTTAGTATAGGTCACTCTCACATAGCCATATTTAGCAAGTTACCACTCCAAAAATGTTAGCTCACTAAACAACATTATAATCACAAATCCAGTGATTATACACAATCTTGTTTACCTCGAAATCACTCTTAAAGTTAACTCGAAAGTATATAACTTGAATAATATAAATGATGCAAGATGAAATACTCGTTATGAAATATAGACATATCATAAACTTTGAAATAGAAAGTGTAAGTAGAAAAAAAAGTAAAGTTGTAAGGTATGTAAGTGAAAGCTAAAGTTTATCAAACCGTATCTACTCTTTAATGAGAGTCATCAATTCCTGCAATTCCTGTGTCTACTTTGAATTCGGTCTCGACTCGTATAGAACCTCCACTAGGATACCATTCTTTGTGAATATCGAACAAATGAATGTTGAAGAATGAAAACTTTATTGATAAGTGCTTTGCAATTACTCTCATATAACAATCGCTTAAATTTGTGGAGAAATCTAGTGATCGAAACAAGAATCGAATCACTTAAACATTTCTCACTATAACTTTGAAAGTAGTTTATACTATTTTCACTCTTTATCTATGCATACACTCTATGCCCACATCTCTCATCTATCATGCCACACCATGCTACGAAATTGGTTGGATGTGAACCCTATTTATAGAGTGCGAAGGGTTGCGTCTATCTAAACGAAGAGTTGTGTCCATTGACGAAGAGTTGCATCACTTCAATATGATTGGATGCAAAGTTCATCCTTATCCATAATGGAAAGGCACCTTTTTGTGATTGGTCTACTTCCAAAAAGTGTCTTTTCATCTGATAGTTGATGGCAGTTGATGGCGGTTGATAGTTTTTATCCAGCGGTTGGTAGTTGAGAAGAGTTGACTAATAACCGTCACAAGTCACGACTGCGAATTACATGTCGAATTCATGAACAATGGTTAGCAACTTTCTGCTTATAAAGCGTAACAAGTTGTGACCGCAAATGGGTATCACGATTGTGAATAATGCTTTTCTTCATGATTCTTCTTTGCAACTTTACCGGTCTTTGACAACTTTGATTCTAAGCCAATTCCTTGCGTTCCATGCATCTTTTTGCACCTTTTTCACTCTTTTTGCATAAAATTCCATCTTTGATCGTTTAACTCCCAAGATTCACCTAGTTTCTTTACTTGCATAAAAAATAACTACATGCCACGTGAAATCTTTTATATGAAGTATAAAATGACTCTAAACCATATCAATTTATGATTGAAAATATCAAGATAATAAGTGTAATTATACACTTATCAATTTACCATGGGAATATTGGGACCTAAAAACCCTAGCGGAGATCTCGAGTCGTATTGGGGTATTATTAAGAAAGCAAGTATCAATGGAGCTTTTGGGTACTATGCTCGGGTATTGATTGATGTTGACATGTCGATGGAGTTGCCTCTTACTATTGGAGTAGAGAGAGAGGGGAATGAGATTTGGGTTGATTTACAATATGAAAATGTAACATCTTTTTGCAAACTCTATAATTCGGTTGGTTATGTTGTATTTGATTGTAGAAAATTCAAGGTTCAATGTGAGGTTGTAAAGACCAAAGAAAAAGAGAACGTGCCTAGAAAGACTGCTACAGGCTTAGACAGAAATAAGGATCAACCCCCTGTTTTTGCTCTCGTTAATGATAACGTCAATATTAATCTTCTTCAACGAAGCAAGCCGAGGTAACGTAGCCTTGAAGATAGGGTAAAAATGGTTGTGCCAACATGGGTTATCTTTCAAAATATTAAAAATAGATACCACCGGAGGATAAGCTACCAGGTGATGATGTTAGGGAAGGCAAATCTTATTCAAAAAATTCTAAATATAGCTTTTCAGGGAAGGAATTGGATAATATTGATGAAACAAAGTCTGAGTAGCGAATTCTGAGAAGAATCATGGTGATAACTCAGCCCCTGTTGGAATTAATTTACTTGTAGACCTGTCAACGGAGGATGTGGTAGCTGCTCCGGGTAAGTTTGTGGTTGGAAAATTTGGGGAAATGGGTAACTTGGTTGGCGAGCGTTCTTGGGCGGATTTGGTTCAACAAGAGGAAGGGCATTGGTAGCCCGTAATACCGGAGAAAAGGAGGAGCAAGGAGGTAAAAAATTTAGAAAACAATTCACCAGAAGGAAGGAATCAATCGCTTGTGTTGCAACGGACTTTAGGTGCATGTTCTCAATAAATGTTCTTTATTTGAATTGTAGGGGATTCTATAATAGGGAAACCCAATCTTATGTTAGAAATTTAATTACTGCTCATTAGTAGAGTCTTTTATGTTTGGCAGAACCTATAATGAATTTTTCTGATCTTAATGTTTCTTTATGGAGACGTTTGGGATATGATTTGATAGCTATGAATGATAAACCATTACCTACGATGTGGATTTTAAAGTCTAGTTCGGTCTCTACTTCAGTTACTGTGGAGTTTAGATCAGACCAAGTGGTTGTGATAACAATCTTGGATTTAAATATTTCAGTAGGGTTTGTTTATAGTAACAACAGCTATAATCATCATCTAAGTCTTTGTGATGATATTAGATAGCTCACGAGAGATAAAAATTAGATGTGGATTGGTGATTTTAATGCGATTCTAGGTGCTCATGAGAAAAGGGGCAGATTGCCAAATGTTAGTTCATGTAGAGAGTTCAGAGAATGCATTAATGTAGCTGAGTTGATTGATGTATATGCATCTGGCCCTTTTTTCAAGTGGATCAATGCTAGACATGGCAACGCTAGGGTGGATTCATGTTTGGATAGAGCTTTGATCTTGAAAGACTTTAGAAACAACTGCACTTTTCACTCTATGGTGCTTGCTAGACATTTTTCGAATCACTAACCACTATTTATTTCTTGTGATTTTGGACATTGTAGAGTTTCTCATTTTAGGTTTCAAGCTATGTGGTTAGAGGACCCGGACTTACATAGACTTATTTAGAATCATTGGCTTTCTTCGTTCCCTTCGTTACCACCAATGAAACTCTTGATCTTAAAGTTGAAATTGTTGTGTCCGCTTTTGAGAAAGTGGAATAAAGAGGTATCTGGCCATTTCAATGATAGTATTGCCAAGGGCCAAGGGACACTCTCTTTGATTCAAGAAGATATCGCGTTAAATGGTATCAACGAGGAGAGGTGTAATGTTGAATTTTATGCTCATGCTAAGTTGGATTCTTTTTTGAAACAAAAAGAGATTTATTTCAAAGAGAAGTATGGCCTGCGTTGGTTAAAAGAAGGGGATCATAATACAAATTTCTTCCATCATTTGGCAAATATCAAAAAGTCCAATAGCGGGATTAAGTCTTTGAATATCAGGGGCTCGGTGGTTAACAATTCGAAAGCTATTTATGATCATATGGTGA
>CATIWQ010057256.1:0-14943 GCA_949673415.1 Euphorbia schlechtendalii | reverse complement strand
ATTCAAATATTTTCACATAGTGCTGGTTTTCTGCTTCAAAGACATAATTTCATCCTTTATCATCAACAAATCAAAACAAAAAACCTGATCCAAAGATAACAACCAAACATTCAATTACAAAGCTTACAAATAAATTGCATGGAGTACAAACCTGGAAATCACACATGTTAACAAAACACACATCTTCATAAGTAGGTTGCGATGACGTATTGCGATAAGATCTTTACTTAACGACGCCGGTAACCTACTTAACTTTGGAGGAGCGGCACGATGACTAGAGGAGCAACGCAATGACAAGAGGAGGAGTAGCCAACAATGAGATGATAATCGTAGTCGAGATGCGACGACGATGGAAGAAGCGATGGATGAAGAAGGATGAACAGTAATCATAAAGGAAAAATAAAAACTTAAAAAATGACAAAATGAAAAATAGTATTCCGCTGTTGTATAAAAAAAAATATTTTGAGTAAAAAGGGCACCTGGTTGACAAAATGTGACACAAAATTGAGATATTTATGGTCGGTGAAAAAACTAGGTAAAACGACATGCTCAGTTCTGAACATAGACAAGAAATAATAAGACCTTACAGTGTTTATAACTATACATGCACATAAATAACAACTTGAGCTTTCTGTTTCTGAAATAACAATGAAAACGTTAAACATTAGTCTAAAAGTGTATGCGTTCCGTACTTAGTAAAACATAAGCTGAGCCAGATGCTGCTGCCTCTGGCTTTGTCAGTGCCAGCCTGGCACAGCAATGTAATTTTATTTTATCACGCTTCACCTTTTGCGTTTAGTGTAGTTTTTAATTTTTAATGAAGTGGAGACGGTGTCGTTTAGCAGTAAATCAGAAAGCAGGCGTGGTTTCGTTTTCACCCAAATGTTTCCAGTCAACCGGGCAAGCTGCCCAACTCTTGCACGTGCTCTTTTCTTTATTCTTTTACCCTCGCACGTGTTTCCAGCTATTTTTTCTTATTTTCCTTTATATTTCATATTTGTTTCCGAGTTTTTTTTTGCTGTATTGGAAAACTACATGAAAGTTGCAGTATATTGATATAGATTTTATATGTTCTATGCGTTTGAATCATGTATTTGCTACTAGCAAATGACTTCTAAAATAATACAATTATTGAAATGTGTATTAAATTTGTTTTTATCGGATAAAAAAATGTATCCAATTTCCGTCTACAAGACCTCTCATGATAAATATAACCAAAATAAAATACATGTCAAAGCACCCAATGGAGCTAATAGCCAGCATTTTATATTCGGAATTCTTGAACAGTATCCAGTCCATTGCTCTCTAATTTAACATCATTTATTTGAGTAAAGTGACAAAATTCTTGGTGTGTGTGATTGGTTCACATTATCCACTATTTTCATGTTCACGTATTTACATAATATTATCTTTAAACAACCACACCTATCTTAATATTTGAAAATGACTAGTAGTACAATACATATAAAAATATTAAGTGAATCTAGAATGTGAACATTTTTTGAACAATAATGTGATCTTAATCTATGGGAGTTTTGGCATCATCATTAATATTATTATTATTATTATTCACTTTTATAATAAAACATGAGTCAATTTAAGAATGTTTTTTTTCAAAAAAATATAATCACATTTTTGGCAAAAACCTACTTGGAATTGGAATTGCGATGGCAACCATAAACAATATCTTATTTTCTCCAGATTTGTTTTTACCACAAGTCATGTCGGTTTCCCACTACATTAATTTTCAATGATATTTTATATGACAGTATCTTGTTTGATTTTTTTTATCTACTTCTATTTGAATCTCTTTTCAAATTTTACCTAATATTACACCAATCAACGATTGAAAATGACCATCACTAGTGGTAGATAATGATTTTCAAATTTTTAGTTACCAGGATCGGTCCTGACATATCGACGATCATAGGTTAAATAAAAAGTAAGGCCTCATTCATTTATATTTTTTAAAAATTGATATATAGTATAACAATTTTCAATAAATAACACAACTTTGCCATGGCTACCTTTACAACATATATAAATAGAAGATTGAAGATTTCTTTCAAACTTGGTGAACACACCTGGACTTTTTAAAATGCAAAAGTTCTGCTAAATTTACTTAACAAATAAAAAATTTTCAAATTAGATGAACTTTTGTAAGTTCACATTTTGTTCTTCATAAAAGAAAACTAGATCATTGAAAGTATATTAGATCAAATCTGTGAAAGGATAAACAACATTTTATAAGTTGTTTATTCAAATTCTTTATTATATACTCTGTGTGATAGCATTTGAGAATGATACACAATTGTTAGAGGGTTGGTTAGCTTGCATGGTACTTGTTGTAAATCTACCCATTGTAAAAATCGTTCCGCCTAGTTAAAGGAAGGAAACCAATAGTGAATTAAAACTCAGGTATACGATGTATGCTAGAGACTGAACCAATATACATCACTGTGTTTGTTTTTCCTTTATTACTCTATCTCTTTAACTTAATCAACAAGTATTATATTGGCACACATCATTCATTGCTGAGTTTTCTCGCTCAACAATGTTTCTCAGACTAAGACTTAGCTTAGTTTGTGTGTGTGTTTAGTTATGTGCTTCTGCTTGCATTCATCATCTAATCTAACTCAACATAACTTGGTTATAAGAGTTTGAAAGAACTAAAAATTGCTTAGAAATCAAATTTAGGACATTCATCCCCTTTATCCTAGTTTTGTTTAAGCTAATCGGGACTAACAATATTATATTAAATTTATTTATTTTTATATATTAATTATAAATAATATATTATTATAATTAATTTATCATATTTGTTTTACTCTTATATTGATAATCGATGTATTATGTTTAGGTTTAATTTAGTTCGGTTAATTTTTAATTTATCAACTATTAACATCAATTACCAGGCTTAGTAGAATTTTTGTTCTTTTACATTTCAAATTAAGGGTAACAAATCATTTTTAACTTAACCCATGGATGAGATTGAACTTCTAAGTTGCAGAGATCTCAAATTGGAATCACATATAAGATGATTTTTTAAATTTAATTTAAGTGTGACTACACAATTTTTTTTTAAAAAAACGAAATATATATAGATATAAAACACAACATGAATACAATATAACATTTATAATAATAAGATTTAATCAATAACAAAAACAATCAATTAAAACATATTTACTCTATTTGTTGTGGTTTACTATTGTAGTTTTTGTTGTTTCTAATAAATTTATGTTTAAATATATAGTTGAAAGCAATTGTTTAACAGTAATTTATAAACTATTATTTAATGTAAAAAATGTAAATAATCATTGAATAAATTCTCAAACATCCACTAAATGTATTTTAATATAATAATTGTAAAAATCACAAATGACATTAATAATATAACATAATATAATAAAATTACAAAATTATAAAACAATGCTAATAATAGATACTTGCATCTATTTTGAATAAGCATATATTATATTAATTGATATATACTTTTATATCCAAAGATGATTAAAATTGGGTATATAACAAAAAATTTAGGTAAACTATTAATATTTTAAATGATTTATTCAACATGGTGGCCATAACAATTTCCTTTCATGTTATTTCAAATCAAATTTCTTATCTATAATAAATAATATATTATAATCAAATTTCTTATATCAATAACCAGAATAACAACAAAATGATAATATTATCTAGACTATAGCTTAAACAAAAAAAATTCACAAATGGGAAAAAATTAATCACAAAGGCATAATATATAAATTTCAATATTAAATTATGAATGCATGAAATTATGGATTATGATCCATTTTAATTAGAAGTTTGAAATTTTAGAAAATTAGATTGATTATATAAATAGGCCGGTTTTTTTATAAATAAAACTAATAAAAATAGCATAGATGAGATGTAAAAAGGAGGCAAAGTGTAGTTGGCTTAGTGATATGATGTGGTCCCTAGATTTTGAAAATTATTGAATAACTTTACACGTGGTTTGTTTTGTGTTGACCACGTTTTCACTCCCTCAATTGTGGTCCACAATTTTGAATTTTTTACATTAGTATATTATTTTATTTTTTTTATAATTACTAATTAAAATCGGTGTTTTTTCGTTACACAGATTTATCTTCGATGCGCAATATTGAATGCTTTATGAATTAGAGATTCTTAACATAGACACTTTCTTGTAGAAATATCTAATATGTTTTGCTACATAAAATGAGCAAAAATATCAAATTAAGTTCGATTAATAATGTGAGTGGTAGAAATGTATGATTCAATTATCATTTTTAATTATTCAATTTGTTTATTAAGTTGTGTAACTATAAAATTTAAGATAGATTTTATGGTAATTTTATAAAAAAAAAATCATCATTACTTTGTCTTTTATTACCAGTGAATCAATGATGTAAAAATTGATTTAATAGTAACAATAGACAAAATAAAATGTACTTTATTAAAAATAAAATCACAGTATCCTACCCAAAACTTAATATACTAATTTAAAATACTTAATTAAATTATTGAATAACAACTATATATGTTTTAAATTCTAATACTTCTATAAAATTTCATATACTTATCAAACCAAAATTTAAAATGTAATTTTAATTTGATTAAATTAATTTCAAATATTATAATACACGGACCATGCTTTGTAACACATAATTAATGATGGCTTTGCAAGGGAAATGTTGTGATTATAGGTTTATGGTTTTCATGGGTCAAACAAGAAGAAGCCAAATGCTAATATATAAATTATAACTCTTTATATTATGACTACCAAATAATAATAATGAAGACATGGGTTATATTGAAACAATTATATATTATATTAGATATTATTATATATTATAAATTTCTTCGTGAATTAGGTTGAGTTGAATTTACGTGCCTTGTGACTTAAGCAGTCAAACTCATCAATTCCCAAGCCAAAAACAATGATTATTATTATTATTATTATTATTATTATAATAATAATAACAATAATAATAATAATAATAATAATAATAAATGTGTATAAATTATTTTATTAATTTCATGACATCAAGCATTATATATTCCATAATTTATGCCTAAAAATGATGTTCTTGGATCACATTTAATTCACCCATATTACTTCGTATTATTTTCAACAATTATAGATAAAATATATAACATAATAATATATTAGTTTTACGTTAGCTTGTAAAATATAAGATATTGTTCATGGTTGTGACAAAACTTAAACGATGTATTGTTTAAGAATTCAAAAACTTATTGATTGTAGACCTGTTCGTCGGGCGGGTCGGGCCGGGCTTGGTGGGTTTTTTATAAAAAATGTTAACCAAGCCCGGCCCAAGCCCATACTTTAAAACTTCGGGCGCGGGTCGGGTTTTCGAGGTAATTTCCAAGCCCAGCCCAAGCCTGTGAATATTTTTTTATTAAAAATTCTTTTATTAAATTAAATATATAAAAAATATAAAATAAATTAAAATATATTTAAACTTCAAATATAATTGCATTGTTTGCTTAAAATCTTTAATATTTGATAAAATTTATTATAATGAAGTAAAGTAATTTAATAATATAAAATATAAAATTTTAAAATAATTTTAAATTTAATTTATAAAAATATAATAAATAAATAAAATTATTCGTCGGGCCGGGCTCGGGCCGGGTTTGGGTATTTATATAAAAATCAAGTCCGACCCATAAAACTTCGGGCTTTGACGGGTTTGGGCTCGGGCCGGGCTTTTGAAAAAAATAAGTACCCAAACCCGGCATATTTAAGCGGGCTCGGGCCGGGCTGGGCTACCGTGAACAGGTCTAATTGATTGTAAATAAAACATTTTTCACGTAATTATTTCTAACTCGTATTTGAGTATTCTATGTTTAGTCATCTTGACAAAAGTCTAAGCCTAGTTAGATGAGACATAGAGTTGTGATTTTAGAGATCATGGGTTCAAATTCACATTTATAATGACTGGTGTGGATTTTTTTTATATTATTGTAAGTCCAATAAGATAAATCTTTCTTTTTTAAAAAAAATCTATGAATCTTAATTATAATGTCAATTTAATGGTGATAAAGTTTGTCTCCGGTCCCTAAGTTTACAGACTTACAGTTGATTCGAATTGGATATTACAAATTCATTCAAAAACAGTTTTACCATTATAACACGATATGATCAATAATGTTCTAATATGATGTTTCTACTAATATATATGTTCATAGAATAAAAACATATATTTTGTCTTTCTTTTTTTGTCTTTCTACTAATAAGATAAATCTTTCTTTTTTTAAAAAAATCTATGAATCTTAATTATAATGTCAATTTAATGGTAATAAAGTTTGTCTCCGATCCCTCAATTTACAGTCTTGCAGTTGATTCGAATTGGATATTACAAATTCATTCAAAAACAGTTTTACCATTATAAAACGATATGGTCAATAATGTTCTAATATGATGTTTCTACTAATATATATGTTCATAGAATGAAAAAATATATTTTGTCTTTCTTTTTTTGTCTTTCTACTAATAAGATAAATCTTTCTTTTTTTAAAAAATCCTATGAATCTTAATTATAATGTCAATTTAATGGTAATAAAGTTTGTCTCCGGTCCCTCAATTTACAGACTTGCAGTTGATTCGAATTGGATATTACAGATTCATTAAAAACAGTTTTACCATTATAACACGATATGGTCAATAATGTTCTAATATGATGTTTCTACTAATATATATGTTCATAGAATGAAAACATATATTTTGTCTTTCTACTAATAAGATAAATCTTTCTTTTTTAAAAAAAATCTATGAATCTTAATTATAATGTCAATTTAATGGTAATAAAGTTTGTCTCCAGTCCCTCAATTTACTGATTTGAATTGGATATTACAAATTTCATTCGAAAACAGTTTTACCATTATAACACGATATGGTCAATAATGTTCTAATATGATGTTTCTACATAGAATGAAAATATATATTTTGTTATTGAAAGTTAATTTTAAAAATCTTGACTTTGGTCACTAAAACTTTAAATTGGGAATCAAATATAATATAAATAGCCCATGATGGAATATAATATAAGATGGAATATACAATGTACATAGCAAGCTTTCCAAACTTAAGAACAAGACATGTACTATAATTAATTAATTACTAAATTAAAATATGTAATTTAATTTTATATACTCTTAATTAAATAATTATAGATAAGATTTTGAAATCTATAAATAACAATTAACACTTAATTATAATGTTGATTCATTTTAAAAACTATTGCACATCAATAAGATCTTATGAGTGAGATGTCAATACTATATTTCAAACTCCATTGAATTGCTGAATTGTTCAAAAATTATGCATCCAAACCACAAAAAAGTCTACAATACTCGGGATCAATACAAAATACGTACTTTGTACAAAATAATCAAAGATTTTTGGTAGAAATTTGCTCACTGGTGCTCTTACCTCACTAGTCATTATCAATTACTTAATTGATTCCTTCTTTCTTTTTTCTCTTCTAAATTCTTTTGACATTCTATCAATGAAAGCAGAGTTCAATTTCTTGAGAATATAATGATGCAAACAAATTTTTGTAATTGGATGGATATTATTCAACCTCAAGGTTTTGGAATAATAACGAGTGAAAAGGGAATAAATGTAAGAATATAGGACATATTCATAAGATAAAATAATGTAATGTTCACTTCACAATAAATATAATTCATGTATAAAGACGTCCAAAATTTAATTTTATTTAAAGACTAAACAAAATAATTTCAATTATATCATATCATATTTTTTTTTGCAAATCGATATGACTGTCTTGTACTAGAGAGAGTTTAGACACACTACTTTAAGTCTGCCAAACGCTGCTTGAATCGTAATATATACGATAGTTATTAATCTATGTATTCAACTTTCTTTTAAATTAATTGGAATTATAAAAACATGTATATAAGACATGTTCATTTCAGTTCATACTAAAATTAAAAATTACAATGACAAACTTTTAACAACAATATTGCAATGCAGTTGATGCCAAGTCCTTATCCTTAATTAGCACAAAACCCACTAAGTTAGATGTGCAACTGTTCCACAACATTTTGGTGGAACATTAAAATATAATCCGAACATTATATTAAATTTATTATTTGTCCACTTGATATTATTTACACAGTTATAAATCCAAATTATGATACGAAGAATATCAATAAATTGAAATATATTCAGTTAATTCTGTGTTTGAGAAATACAAGTCTAAGAAAACACAAAAGATTGAGATGATGTCTGAAATATGCCAACTACAAATTATAAAAGTGAAATTTGGTAACCACGAGACACTTTACTTGAGCTAGATTCCCTCTATTAATCCCATAATAAAATGCTAATCAAGGGATCTAATTGCTTCGATTTTCGAGATTAATTAGTGACACTAATTGAGGATTACTGTGCCTTGAGCTGTGCACACAAGAACATAGACTCATTGCTAAACTACAAGTCAGTTTGTTTAAAATTGATTGGCCACGATTTTATCAAAATCAACATATTTTTAACCATAATAATAACAGGATTATTTTGGATTTTTCAAAAATTAAGAGCATCTTTAGTAACTTGTCTGTTCCGCAAATTGTTTTGTCACATGGGAAGGAATTGATAATTTATTTGAAAATGCATCTTTAGTAGCTTGTTTGGCACATCTTCCCTATATGATGTCACACCCATGTGTCATCATTAATTGTAGACAATGTTTACTTGATTGTCTAGATGTATACAATCAAATAGACATTGTCTACGATAAATACACTTTAAAATGGAATAGACATTGTCTACAATTAATGATGACACATCTCTACAATAAATACACTTTAAAATGAAAAAGACAATCCACTATTCTTTAACTTGTGAAGAGACATTGTCTATTTTTAAGACTACTACAACATTATTAAAAGCAACTTCTATTCCACATAACACCTGCACTTGGAATCCACGAACTACTAAAGATGCTCTAAGATGTGCACTTCATTCAACTTTTGCGTATTTGATGTCCAACTTGTCCAGTTTTGGTATGAAAACTTATCGGACTAGTGTAAGTTAACAAGTCTAAATATGGTAAGCAAAATAAATTCACGCTTCAAGTTATGATATCAGTATTTTACATTTTTGTGTTGTTAGATTGACACTAAAATTCGATTGATCATGCGCAATGGGACAAAACTAGACAAGTTAAATAAAAATAAGCAAAAATTGAATAAATCAAATACAAGATAATCAATTTCAATTGACCAGATATCAAAACAGCAACGTTTGATTAATAATAGACTATTTAAAAAAAAAAATTCAATCCATAATTATCATAATTAACGCAAGCCCACATTAGCTTTAGGCCCATGGTTTTGCTTACACAAAATTGTTAATATGAAGACACAAAAGGATTCTAAATTTGACCTTGGTGCGGATTTACCACATTATGTATGTTATGCAATCCTCCAATGTTTAGGCATATTATAGCGTCCCATTACGAATGAGTTGAATCATCTCTCAAGTCGCATCATTAGTTAAATGAGCTATGTGGTTAGTTATGTCTGCGAAACATTCATTCCTTCCCTTTTAAGTTAGTTCAGTTCAACTTTATTCAATCTAAGACAATGACGAGAAAATGGCGACTAGAATTGTTCCGAGAAGTAAAATTTGTGATCGAATGGGATTGCGATTCATATAAGCCAAGCTAGTTTCGGGTACTGCAGCCGCTCCGGGGCCTGAGCTTATTCTTGGCTTTGGGCTATCACATGCTCCAAATGTCATATTTGGCTGCAAAATTAACAATGAACCGTTATTTATTCTGAGACCCGTCTTTACTTACCCATTTTTCACTTCGATGGACTGATAAAACTATAACCGCAAACATCGAAAAATTGTGATGAACATACAACTTAGTCGAAAGTGTTGCCTATACCATCTGTCTCTTATACCACCTCCATTTTAGCAGTCCTCTACACATTTCACACTTTTTAATAAAATAAATAATGAGGGTATGCAAGTGTTAATCTACCCTTAATGTCTTGAAAATCGTGCATTTAATGCTATGAAAATAACAAGACAAAACAAGGGTATACATGGAAGAAATATGGAAAGGAATAATTGAATTTTGAAATGTACTACTATTTTGGGTTTTCATATTTTGGCTAAATAGACTACTGAAAAAAACAGAGGGAGTACTACTTAGACAAAAGTGTTGCCTAGATCGAAAAAATTTGTCACAAACAAAAAACTTATACCTTGCAAGAGGCAATGTTTTCACAGCCACAAACTAGATGGCCATTTGCTACATCTACTGCTTTAGGAGCGCCCCCACCATCGCTTCTCTATACACAAGTCGATCATATAAGTCATCGATTTCTCAACGTAGATGCTAAAACTATAAAAAGAAGCGAACTTTGATTTTCGATCATACAAGTCATCGATTTCTCAACGTAAATGCTAAAACTATAAAAAGATGCGAACTTTAATGATCGATCATACCTTGTAGAAGTCGACAGCGATGAAATTAGGCCACCTATTATCGGCTGCTGCGTAACAAGTGTTTACCATATCCATCAAAGGGGCAGAATTGTACTTGCACGCTTGAGTCACATCGGGTGCATCAGGAAAGTAGTTCATCATTACTAGAGATATTGTTTTCGTGTTCATGGCTGGCGATTCTGCTCGGTTTGGACATGACCCATTAATCATCCCTCGATTTCCATCTGTCATTTTGGCACAAATTAGTCTTTTTTTAACTTTTAGCATTGATTTTGTAAAGTAAAGATAGTTGAAGGACTCACATTGGTTTTCTAGTACATGTCTCCAGGTGTAAGCGATTCCTTCGGAAGCTTCCTTTGATGATTTTGAAGTGAAAACAACGAGCCGTTGATTCTTTTGTACCATAAGATCAACGGTAGGCCAATTTCTACCATTTTTCGGCATTTGAGATAAAGGAAACAAGTAGTTCCTTAGTCCAGAAGCACTAAATAAATTGGTCAAGCCATTTGGTGCTGAAACGTAGTCCTCGATGAAAATTGTCACAATTTCTGACGGATTTGCCTCGAGAAATACTTGAATCTCTTTCATTACATTGATGGCGGGTTGCTTGTATATCAAAGATCAAATTTTTAGATTAGCAACTATTTCGAGTATGAATTTGAAACTGAATTTCATATTCTATCTGTTAACACTTACAAAAGCTGTAAAGTTGTAGCATTTGCCTCCAAAGGAATGACACAACCAAATGTCATTTTGAAAGTCATACAAATCTAGCATTAATCCTCTTACTCCATTCTGCAAAAGAAAACTACTTAAAACTAGATTTTCTAGTGTTGTAAAAAGAATAAAGTTTACCAACTTCTAAAAAGGATCACTTGAACGGATAGATGGTCAATTTGGCCTCCAAACTCGAAATTTTCGGTCAAATCAACCAATGATCAGCATATGAACGGTAGTTATATTAGATGTGTCAATTTTTAAAGCTGGCATGAATCATTTAATAATATTTTTATTCTAAACATAAAGTTTCACCTAATTTAGGTTGAATTGGCTCAGCAAGCCAAGTTTAAGGCCACTTTTAAGCCTGTTTTTTCATTTAAACTATGTCTTCACAACAAAAGTACTTCTGTCTTCTGACTAACATCTCACATGTAATAAAAAAAGAGTCATTCCTCTCTTAACAATATATTAAGAGTTTAGCCATCAAGATTAGACAGAATCTCAGTTGATGTATTACAGCACTTAATATTAATTGTATTCAAATTTTATAACAGTACAATTATATAAAGACAATAGCTAATTTCTTGCACTACATCATATCGCATAAGTTCGACGTAAATCATGACCGATTTCTCACCCTTGAGTTCAAAATATCTAATAAGCCAACCTACTCTATCCCCACATATGACATATTATAAAGTATAAACTTTGACAGATACAAACAGTAATGGTTTTGAAATTAAGGTTCTACCTTAAAAATTGCCAAGCACATGTGAACAAAAGCAAACACACATTATGGAATTTATAGAGGAACACTTCAACAACAACCTTAAATTGCCTTGTTTTATTCTTGTTGTTAATATTTTAGGATGATTTATGCTTTAAAAAGGGGAAAGTATACACAATTAGCCATGTCCAAAGGCTCAACTTGTTATTAAAAAACATAAATTTGTTAAGCCATATGCAAGCAACCCAACTTGCTTTAAGTCTTTATTCATTATATTAAACAAAGACTTGGCTTTAAGACAATGATTTCCAACTTGTACTATATACTATGTTAAAACAACATTGACCTAGAAAAATACAAGGATGAATGTTCCTTGTACATGTCAGCACTAAATAATAAAAAAAGTTTCTGTCATTATCATGTTCATCATCAATTTTGTATAGTTGATAGTTTTATAAGCTAGAAGCTTTAACTAACTCCTTATTTATGAAATCAAATTAAATACAAAAGCAATAGTTCACAAAGGGCAGAAAAACTAATGATATTTACTTTGAAATTTCAAATCAAGCAAGGGTATTGTGGTCTAGAAAACAAAACAAAAACTTAACTTTGAAGCAAATTTAGATCCAACATTCACATGGAAAAGCAACAATGATATTTTACACTTTTCTAGGTGGCCAGAATGTGCATTAGAAAACATACATGAAGTTGGTCTGTAACCGTGTCCTGTTGATTAAATAGGGTTACTAGAAGAGCACCGGTAGCTGATTTCACACCCATTTTAGCAAATGCATTATGAGTAGTCAGCCATGAATACTGATTAAACGGCAACCCTTTTACCTAAAAAAAAAACCCACCAAAAACATCAATCACATACATAAAATTCATAATCCAACATTTGACTGTAAAGTTTGAATCTTTATGGACCTTTGAAGTTGGGTTCACAGGCTGAATTCTTGTACATCGAGGCCTCACATTCTTATTTGCCAAACAAGCTTCACAATGCAAACCAGAATCACAGTTGGAATTTGATACACATATATGCCCCTCCTAACAAATTTTTAAACCCATAAAGTTTACACCTTTATCAATCAAAACCATAAAGTTTGCACCTTTAAGAATGAAAATGGCAAGAATTGAGGTTTAAAGAAAACCCATAAGAGATTACCGGGGAAGCAATGGAGAATTTGAGCAAAAAAGTTGCAGTGAAGAGAGTAGCAAGAAAGAAGGTTGCCTGCAAGTGAAAGTGGACAAATTGCAATCAATTTCCATAAAGAAATTTGAAAAGAGATCAAGAGAGTTGAGTTTAAGTAGCTGCCTGAAATTGCATTGCTGGTTTTTTTTTTGTGGCAACAAATGTTTGATGTTTATGCTCTGTTTGGTATGTGGTGATTTGGCTATTATGTTCGGTTGGTTTTTGGTGTTTTGTTTTTTTTGGGCAATAATTACATCATTTCAATTGATATTGAACTTGGGGAAAATAAATTTAGATTGATATGATGTTTGATAGAAAAGGAGAGCTTTAGATAAGGAGACGCATATGCAATTTTGCATGATCAAGATGAATGAATAATCATATAAATAGAGATGCAAGTAATCTTAACTAAATAATATGACGCATCAGCTACATGCATTTTGTTTATAGGGGGAAAGATTATTTCAAAAGATTTAATTGGTTTTAATAAAAAAATGTGCATGACTAGTAAGTAACTCTTTAAACAAATGTTTTTTTTATTAAACTTGTTTTTAAACAAATTCTATCGATTCTATTTTCACATTCAACAACAATTTTAAATGTTTATTTATAGCAACTACTTTTATGTTGTTTTTGGAAGAAAAAAAAGCACAGGAAAAGACACGTAGAGAGGTGGTTGAGCCAAAGGAATTTCTTCATTTCTTCATTGAATTTTGAGTGTTCAAAATTGAGATATATCATGATTAAAATGCCTTGCAATTTGCAAGTATATTTTAAACAATAACGGTTTTCCTTAAAAAATGAAGAAGAATAAAATTTTTCAATGTTGTTCCATTAATCTAACTAAAACAAAAGAAAAGGCAACACTTATTGTGAAATTCATGTTCATTTTGTTTTAAGTTTTAGCTTTGAGAAGGTACACATGCTATTCCTATTTTCTTTTTCAAAAAAAGTAATAATAGTATAAATATCAATGCACAATATTTTCTTCTGAGGTAAATTCCATTGTTGATCTAGGTCCTTGTACTTCTAATTTTAACAAGTTCTTTTGCAATACAGTAAATTAAATTTGGATGTGATCATTTCAACATGGTTAATATTATTTTAAATTTCAGTCGTTTTATTTTAAATACTTAATGATTTTAGTGCAATTTTATCAGTTGTATAAATTTATAAAAAGTATCCTAAAAATATGACCTGTTGTGGGGAGTACATAAAAGCATGCAAATTAATATGATAAATTAGGAAATATATTAAATGATGTTTCATTTTCCTGTACCATATGATATCCTTACTCTTCGCTGAATTTGCTTCAAAGCAACAATGACTTGTTGTGGTGTACAATTGCAAATCATGAAAGAGTTGTATTTTTTAGAACTTTGTTGATAACTGATTTAACTTTAAAGGAGTTAGCGTTCGAAATTAGATTTCCAAAAAACCCTACTCTATCTAATAACTAATCCAATTTTATTACTTGAATTTACTTTCTTTCCAAAACTAATAATTTTGGTTGCATTATTTCAACTAATTTTCCATCTAATCCAGTTCAACAATGCATACTTATAAGTTTACAATAAAATAATGTTAATTCAGTTCACTTCATTTATTTATAAATTGGAAGAATATTTTGCTAACAAAGAGTTCTTAGCTTCAAGTTCAATTTTTTTATATGTTTCATTTACGCATGCTATGTTTCAATCAAACTTTGTATGTATATATGCAACTTATTTAAAGTTGAAGAATTTAGACCACCGAGCTATTTACTTGGTGACCACACCACCA
>CATIWQ010057227.1:0-31095 GCA_949673415.1 Euphorbia schlechtendalii | reverse complement strand
CCAATGGTTGTACGATCACTTGATGTGAAAAAGGATATTTTTCATCCTAGAGAAAATAATGAAAAAGTTATTAGTCCTGAAGTACCATATCTTAGCGCAATAGGTGCCTTAATATATCTTGCCAATAATATAAATCCAGATATTGCATTTTATGTGAATTTGTTATCAAGATATAGTGCCGCACCTACACGAAGACATTGGAATTGAATTAAACATAAAATGCGCTATCTTCGTGGAACTATTGATTTGGGTTTATTTTACTCATATGAACCCAAACCAGAATTAATCGGATATGCAAATGCCGGTTATTTATCTGATGCACACAAAGCTCGATCTGAAACAGGCTACTTATTCACATATGGAGGAACAGCTAAATCTTGGCGATCTACAAAGCAAACTATTACGGCTACTTCCTCAAATCATGCAGAATTAATAGCAATTCATGAAGCTAATCATGAATGTGTATGGCTGAGATCATTAATCAAGCATATTCGAGAAGCATGTGGAAAAGTAATGACTAAAGAAGATCCAACAAGAATATATGAAGACAATGCTGCTTGCATTACCCAGTTAAAGGAATGATACATTAAAGGAGACTGAACAAAGCATATTTCACCAAAAAAAATTTTCACTCATGATCTTGAAAAGAATGGTGAAATCGGTATTCAACAAATCCGCTCTTGCAACAATTTAGCAGATTTATTTACCAAGGCTTTATCTTCCTCAACTTTCAAGAAACTGGTCTATAGCATTAGAATGTGTCTTATTTCACCAAAAAAAATTTTCACTCATGATCTTGAAAAGAATGGTGAAATCGGTATTCAACAAATCCATTCTTGCAACAATTTAGCAGATTTATTTACCAAGGTTTTACCTTCCTCAACTTTCAAGAAATCGGTCTATAGCATTGGAATGCGTCGTCTTAAGGATCTTCAGTCAACTTGCAAACAGGGGGAGTAAACATTGTACTCTTTTTCCCTTAACTAAGGTTTTTGTCTCACTGGGTTTTTCCTTGGTAAGGTTTTTAACGAGGCAGTGTCCCATTCGCAAAATTTATGCATCAAGGGAGTCTTGAATTTGACGCGTCTGCATAAAGTAGCCGCCAATCACTGTGCGGTTACTATGCAGTACTATGCGCGGAACCCATGAATTATTAATGCTACTATGCAGTACTATGCGCGGGACCTTATGTTTTCTATTATTTACGGTTTGTGCTATTGAGTTTTCCTATAAATTTGATTCAGTTTTTCTTCTTCATTACACCTCAAAGATAAGAAATAAAATATCATTCATATCCTCTCTATGTTTCTCTTCTTATAGTTGTAATATTCTTGCAATTTATACTTTATTTTTATTTCCAACAGGGAAGAAATTGTTGAGAATTTTAAAGGGAACGAAATGAATGGATGTGAGAGATCTCTCTCGGATAAGATTGCACGTGATACAGTAAAATGGTTAAGCCTTAAGTCTTAAAATGGTTGAGGTTCAGTGTATTAACAAAAAATATGAAATATGGGTCCAGAATTATTTTTGTCAAATTCGAATTCCAAGTGTCATCAGGTTAGAAATTATTGTTAATTACGAAAAATTATAATGAGGCTATCAACATACGGCAACTTGCAAAATCAACAAGTTTCTATTGGTTATATTGTTTGTTTGTCATTTTTAATAGTTTTCTGTAGAATAGAAATGCATATTCATCACGTGATATATAGATAAAAAAATATATATACTTTAAAAAGTTGGTTTTAGTAGATTGTTTATGGATTATTTATATTCATGTAAATAAAATTTTTAACAAAACAATTAATTGATTAATCAATAACATATTCATATGTTTAATTTATCATTAAAATATTGTTATATTTGATGACTCATTTTTCTACATGGTTGTTTATTTGTAAAAGTTTAAATAGATCATTATCTAATTTTTAGACAATAATTATTGACCGTCATATTAGAAATGATGAATCAAATAAATCTATTGCAGTAATTTTTTATTCAATGTCTACATTTACTAGAAGAATGCTAGAATAAAACAACTACAGAAGATGCTCTTATTGCACACCCGTATCTCCCGCCTAGCCTGGATAATCATGAACAAAACAATGAATTTATTTATGAACCCACATAAATCTATGTAGATTTAAGTATTTTTATAGTCCACTTGATTTCTCTAAAAACAGAGATTATTGTAACATAAAAAATACATAGAGCATATGATAGCACATGCACGTTATTAAACCTTCTTACAAAGGACAATCAATACTGGAACAAGAAACAAATGGAAACTTATGGAACGAGAGAAATTCGACAACTGCTACTCGAATCACACAAGTAACTCCAGTTAACACGAGACCTTCTGAACTTTTCAATTGTAGTGTAAAAATTTATAGCATAGATCGAAACGTGTCATGATGAGTTCTTATATAATTCCTAGTGATATGTTTGAGAGTTGGGCAGCCTGAAAGTGCCATTGTCAGTTCTAACTCATTCTTCAGCATTTCCATCACTTTCTTCACTCCATTTTCTCCATTCACCGCCAGCCCATATATCACTGGCCTCCCAACCTGAGGGCAAATTGTGTTATTTTAGTCAACCGAGCTTTTATTTCGACACATTCTACTACTTTTCATAGCAGTGTTTCATATTTTTTACTCTTTTTTCACAATGTATGTGCTTACAAGTACTGCTTGTGCGCCTAGGGCTAGAGCCTTAAAAACATCGGTTCCTCGCCGGATTCCTCCATCAACGAGAACTGGAACTTTCCCTCCAACGCCATCAACAACCTTCAATTCCAGGTTTCAAAAACATTAATCAAATCAAACAAACAATATTATCTGTCAAAAACATTCACACGTGTTTCTTGTTGAGTCACCTCTTCCAAGGCAGAGATCGTAGCGGGAGTATAATCGAGCTGCCTACCTCCATGATTCGAGACTATAATTCCCGCTACGCCTACTTCCATTGCTTTAATAGCTGTCAACAATAGCATTACATCAAACAAGTAAACAAAGAGATGGATAAAGACAGATTGGTTAGTAAAATTTACCGTCTTCACGAGTCAAAATGCCCTTGAGCATAATTGGGAGGTTTGTAATTGATTTTAACCACGCTATATCCTGCAATTGGTCAACTTTGCATTAGCAAAAAAAAAATTGTTCCTTTTTGTCAAGTTCATCAACACCGTAAGCAACTATTTATTGGTTTATATTTTTATACCTTCCAACTTAAGGTTGCATCCAAAGTCTCATTGGCAAAAGCTTCAAACTCTGAACCCGTTTCCTGCATTTTTATCGCACACAAACAACACTTGTGTTTTCAGTGAATTTTTCGCAAAATGAATGCTAAAATAGGCATGGATGGTTATTCTCGAACTCACAGACGAAACTTCGATCGAAACCAAACCCTCCAAATTCTTCGGAAGAGACGCAATCATTCTGCACATGTTGTCATAGTTATGTGCATATGAGATTTAGTTTAACTAAATTGGATTGATCGGTGTGTTTGCATTTACTTGTTCTTAATGTCTGCTTCTCTTCGACCGAGTCTTGGAGTATCGACTGTTAGAACAATAGCCTTGTAACCAGCCCTTTCCGCTCTCTCCACTACCTTGGCTACTATATCCCGCCTTTTGTACACCTAATCATAAAAATAACTACCAACAGTTTAGTTCATTCAAGATATATAACTTTGACAATGAGTAAAACAAAAATGAATTCAAGTTAGGGAAAGTACATAGAGTTGAAAAAACCGAATAGCATCGCTACTAGCAGCAACCTCCTCTAAACTGTACGAAGATGCGAACGACAATGTCTGAAAATGTTTAAAAGAAGTCGTCATGAATCGACCAGAGCACAAAATATACTATTAAAATGGCCAAATTCATCAAAAGTTAGGCTCACAAAACTCAACTTTCAAAGTGACTAATTACCCCCTTAACTTGGTAAAAATGATCAGTTACCCCCTTAACTTGGCGAAAATGCACCAATTCGCCCCCTCAATGCCACGTGTCAAATTCTGGTTTGAAAGAGAAAAATCAGAAAAATAATATCTTTAAGAAGTCAAACCAACCAAGATTCTGACACGTGGCGTTGAGGAGGGTAGCTGGTGCATTTTTGACAAGTTAGGGAGGTAACTAGTCCTTTTGAAAGTTGAAGATGGTATTCAATTTTCTGAGCCGGTGTTGATGTACTAGGCCTATTAAAATACTAATTTTACCATTATGGTTTTGGAAGTAGCTGCTGCTCTAGCGGTAGCAATCTCCCCTGCAGCAAAACGAGAAAGCCAATCAAATTAAAACACGTGTACACAAATGATTAGAAAGTTTTGGCGACTAACGAAGACCTTGAGGATGTGCTAGCTTATGCATAGCTGTTGGAGCTATCATTATAGGTGCCGAAATGGTGTAACCAAGTATAGTAGTCGACATGTCGATTTGACTAACATCAACAAGAACTCTAGGCCGAAACCTGTGGCATCAAAATAATCTGTTAAGTGAAATTAAAGGGATGTTTCTCAAAACTTCTCATTTTTCAACTTATGTTTTATACATGATTTTTTTGAAAAGTAAGTCTCTTCTAAGTTAAAAAAAAGTTAACAGAAAACATTTTATAAGTTAAAATATCTTTAAAAGACACTTTTTACTTAAAAGTTGAAAAGAAGAAGTTCTGAGAAACACCCTATTTCAGGCATTTAATTATGATAATCGAATTTAATTAAGTTATGTTACGTGATTCTTTGAAAGGCTTGGACATTTTGTTCGAGTGTATGCTCATCTTCTGCTCCACCAGAGAAGAAGTCATAGTACATTTTGGGCAGAACTTTCTTAGCAAGAACTTGAAAGTCATTCACATTCACTGCTTCATCTGCCATTTTTCCTGCGAACACACACAACAGAACAGGCTAAAACAACAACTTCATTGAATTTAACAAAATGTACAATCGAAGATCGAAATTTCCGACTCGGAACACAATTTACAACATTTTGTAGATGAAATAAACTTGGATTATCAGTTTGAACTCCTTAAAAAGAATAAAAAAACCAATACCTTATGAGAGAAGATAAATCAAGAGAGAGGTGATCAAATTAAGCAGAACTGAAGTATCAATATAGAGTTATGTTAGAGAAGATGTTCAACTGGGGATTGAGAAAAAAGATAACATCTTTTTGACTAAAAACAAACAGAAAATGGAGTTGCGTACTCTGTTTTGATTGCTATGGATGTCTATTTCTTTTCGTCTTCTTTAACTGATTGTCTCATTCAATGTTTCCAACATGTAGTGGTCAATGTTACTGTGCTTTTGATGTTTTTACACGGAATATATCATCAAATATTCAATATTATTCGAATGTAATTTCGTAACCAGTTGTTGCCTTTTAATAATATAACGAATTCCAGATTGGTCATTGGTACTCATTCAAATTATGAATCAAAATTTTCAATTTATACATGCTAGATTTTGTTGAATCCCTGTAACATATATATATATATATATATATATATATATATATATATATATATATATATCGCATTCTAACTAAAAGAACAATAAAGAATCAAAATTTCCGACTTGGAAGCACAATTTCATTAACATTTTTTGAGCTAAAATAAAATTATCATTTTAAAATTCTTCAAAAAGAAAGTACTTCTTTCTGCTAAAAAGTAATAATTAGTGAACATGATCAAATTACAGAACCCTGAAATCGTTAAAAGAAGAAAACAATACCTTTGAGAGAAGATAAATCCACAGAGAGGTGTTCAAGATTAAGCAGAAATGAAGTTTTGTTTATGAAGATGTTGAAGAGGAGATTGAGAAATAAAGATTAGATCTTTTTGACGAAAAACAAACAGAGGGAGACAGAAATTGGAGTTGCGTACTCTATTTTAAATGCCTTTTCAACTAATTACTTTTGTCTTTTCTGTTTTTTGAGCGATGGTCTCTGTCAATGTACAATTGGTAGCTGTCAATGTCACGTAACCACTATTCTTTTTTGCAGTAGTCTCATAAAAGCACCTTCTCGACCATAAAATTCGCATTGCCGCTGTTTGTTTGCAAGGCATGTTTGGTTTTTTAAACAGGCGGTGAACGAGGGATCATTCCGGCAACCAAGTCGGCAAGGAAACAATAATACGGAAACGGATTAAATGGTGGCGTTTCAATTAATTTATTGTCTTTTAATCTATTTTTGGTGGAAAGAGGGTAACACGACGGGTTCACTGATATATTTGTAAAATTCGAATTCTGGGTATCTGAAAATAAGAAATTGTAGTTAAATCCGAAAAAAATTGTTATCTTTTCTTATATTAAGTTTTGACAAATTATACGTAACTTTGTTAAAAACAAGTTTACATTACTTTCCACTTTGTTAAGTTTTGATTGACAAAGTTAAGTTTTATTATAAATATTGTTCATAGAATATTTATTTTTTTGTTAGGATTCATTTTTATTTTAAGATCAAATAATTAGGCCTAATATGGTTTGGACGTAAGAAATTATGAAATTTTTGTTTTTGATTGTTGGTGTAGGTTATGGTGAATTTGTTTTTGACAAAGTTAATCTTATTTTGCTTCTTATTACCATTGGATCAATATTCACATCATTGATTCAATGGTGATAAGATGCAAAGTAATGAAGAATTTATCAAAAATAAAGTCACCGTAGAATCTACCTTGATGATTTAGTAAGAAGAGGGTCAAATCATTGTTCTTCATGAATTTTATTTTCTATTTTATTTAAATTTGAATAATTCCTATTACTTCTTGTAAGTAAGTTATAGTTTAATTTATTTTGATTTAGATAATATTTCCTCCTTAGTTTACCTTATTATTATTATATAATATTCTCATAATGGCCAATTAAAAACATCAAAATTCTCTTAATGTCCCTCTTCTATCATCTTTATAATACAGTTCCATTTTTGGGTCCACATGTAGATATTTTTTTATAGTACAAATGATCACCGAAAACCAGTGCATATACTAATGTGTGGAACAATGATCGATTATAAATTTATTGGTAAATTGTATTTGAATTCCATTATAAATTAATATCGGATTCCATATTAATATTGAAATTACATATTTATCTTAGAAAATTACATTTTTTTACTAAATGTCTAAATATCTTTATAAATATTCATCGTTATTATTCTCTACTATTTCTTTTACAATTTTATTCTTTACTAAAAAATATTCATCGTTATTATTTCTTAACTTTTTTCATAAATTTATATTACTTGATTTAAAACATTTGATGTTTGGATGGGGATATTAGTTAAAAAATTCACCGTTATTATTTCTTAACTTTTACATCAAAATTGTTTACCTCAAAAATAGAGAATTTGTGGACTAGGAGAGTGTTGGGCTTCACAACTTGAGTGAGCATACATATGAGGTTGAACCCATATCACAAAACCAATTGATTTTTGTTAAGGTTCAATGTACTTCACTTATATATCACTCTTTGTTCTTATTTATTTCCAATGTAATAACTCACACATCTCCAACACATTGTCACTTGCCAAACATACCTTGACCTATCTCCTCGAAGGCTCAAGGTCATCAATGAGTTTAGTCTTTCTGCTGGCCCAAACTCCATGACTTTAACATGAACTCGGGATCTTTTGGCTGTCAGACTTTTTTCTCACTCTGATGCCAGGTAGAGAATTTGTGAACCAGGAGAGTGTTGGGCTTGATAGCTTGAATAAGCATACAAGTGGGGTTGAACCCATCTAACACCAAACCAATTGACTTTTGTTAAGGCCTAATCTACTCCACTTATATATCACTCTTTGTTCTTATTTATTTCCAATGTGTGATAACTCACACATCTCCAACATTATAGCACAATTCTTAATCCTTGTCGTTGCTAATAATTATCAGTAAATAAGTCTGAAACCACATAAAGAAAAATAAATACCTCAGAGACAAGATAATTCCACAAAGAGGTGATCAAATTATGCGGAAATATGAAGCATTAAAGAGTATTTTTTGACTAGTGATAACTGATTCAGGTCTTGTACAACGCCAATAATACTAGCATCACTTTCTACCACTGGCCGACTATAAACTTTGGAATTCAAGCTAGTAGGGCTCCCTAGTCATCATCACTCACCAAATTATAAATAAAGTCGTTCTCGCACATAAAGTACACATTCATTAATACATTTATTAAAAAATGGGCACGAGTCCGTCGATCCGTGGGACCCGTTCAAGTTCACCTTTCATGGGATGAGTTTGGACAAACTAATTAAAGAATAGATCTGGCCCAACCGTAACCTGAAGTATCCCAAATAAAGTAAGATGAGCTTGGTTTTAAATATAAACCCCAAGTCCGGTCCGAAGTAATTAGTAATGTATATTTATTTTATATAATCTTAATAAAAAATATTATATGGTTGGAAAATTTGTGACTTATATTACAAAGATATTTGTTATTATTTTATTAAAATAGTTTTTAGTAATGAATATTAGAATTTTTTTTATATAAAAAAGTTAATAGCTAAGCTCGCAGGTGGGTTTCGAAATCAATTATCTTATAAAAAGTCAACCCGAGCTCGATTTATATTCTTTATGAGTTGGGTCAGGTTCGGGCTACTCAATTTCTTTTAGATAGGCATGATTGGGCCTGCCTACAGCCCTGACAACATTTATTACATACACCTCTACTCCTCATCTTCTCCCCTACTAACTTAAGATTTCACTGGAAACTAGCCTAGTTCACCTGATGAACTGTTTTGCAGGATTCCTATCAATGGAAGCTAAGGACATACAATATCACAATGATCTTCCAAAACACAGTTGCCAAATCCATACAACTAAAAACACAGAAAATTCATAGTGTTGGAGATGTTGGGGTTATCCCATATCAGAAATAATAAAGGAATATGAGTGATATATAAGTGGAGTTGATTGGACTTTAACATAAGCCAATTGGTTTTGTGTTAGATGGGCTCAACCCCACTTGTATGCTCACTCAAGCTATCGAGCCCAACATTCTCCCCAACCCACGGATTCTCTACATGGTGTCAGAGCGAGAGAAAGGTCTGACAGCTAGAAGATCATGGGTTCGAGTTTGATGTTCCGGTGAAATTGGGTTAGCGAAGAGACTAGGTCCGTTGTTGACCTTGAGCCTCAAAGAGATAGGTCAAGGAATTTTTGGGAAGGGACGAGTTCTTAAGGAGGGTATGAGGTTTAATAAGAAAAAAAATGACAGCTTTGAATCAATAATGAGAGAGATTTCTAACTGCACGAGATTAAACCGTTGAAAGATTTTATAGGTAATTATTGAACTTTTCTTGATTCTGCTTTGGCGAGATAAGGCGTGAACTGATTCATGGAATCCAATGCTTGTTTGTAGCGCAGTTTGCTCTGGAACACGGAGAGAAAGTCTATTGCACTGACAGCTTTTCCTTTTTGGGATTTCAACATCACGTCATCTTAGAAATCTGCAAAAAATCAAATTAAGGAATATTTTATCTTTAAAGAGTTAAAATATACAATGTTATAACAGATAACTTTACAAATACTCATCAAAATATTGTTTAGGAGTTAGTATTCAACATATAATATCCTAAGTATTATTAAGTCAGCTTACTTAGTTTAACTTAAATTTAACTAATTTTAATTAACTCAAATAAAATATTGACTACATTATTGATCTATATATTGCTTTCTTTCATATTTAACATCGTCAAAAAGTTTAACTCAATGATTGTTGAGCAATCTTTAAATTGAGTTCAACAATTTTTAATATTTAATATTATTATAAATGTAACGATAATTACAATTATTATACAAATGTGTATTAATAATTTAATTATATTATTAGTTAATAATATATATATATACATATATATAATATTTTTATTATAACATTATTAATTTTTAATAAATTAATAATATATAATAATTATATTTCTTTTAGTAAGCAATTTGATTTCTCTATACAACAATATTGTAATGAAATCAAAGGAAATCTCATTCCTTTTTCTAGAATCTATTTTAAGAATGAGATAATAAAAATGAATCATATTCCTTTTACTTTTTATTCCTTTTGCAAGTCGCTTTTTCTCTCTTCATTTGAACAAAACGTCCCATCGGCCTATACTTTTTAGAAATGAGTATGTTTTCGGAGCTACTATTTTGGTGAATTGTGCAATTTGAAGGATTCTTGCCACTTCAACTTTTAATTTCAAGATTCAGTTAAAAATAATCTGATTTATATTCCTAAATTATGGAAAAAAATCTGCTATCCCCAAGATGATGTCCCCTTCATGTCCTTCCATTCATTATTTGACACGTGGTATAATAATTACACATATCAAATAATGGATGTAAGACATGAAAGGGGATACTATCTTGTGGACAGCAGATTATTTCCCCTAAATTACTAAGGATAGTTTTTTTTGCTTTCTTTTCATTTAATAGAATTCTACCAGGAAAATTTTCCTTATAAATTGAATTAAATTTCAATTAAAATACAATTTCAGACACACCTTTATTGTGTAGACTCTTCAGGATACCATAATTTGATTCTAATTTTTAACTAGGATTTTAGTTACATTAGAAATATAATTTGTTCGGGAATAAAGATAAAATAAATACTTTTTTGGATCTATTCTATAACTCATGTCATTTTAGTGTTTGGACGATTGATATTGGCTCTTCACATGTTCAACTTTGACCTATCAGTGGATTTCTATTTCCACCACAACAAGAATTAATTTCACCTAAGAGATTCAATTTCAACAAATTTAGAAATTTGTGCAATACTTAACCTTTGTTTGGAATCGACAATTTAAAAGAATTCAATTTAATAATATTTTCTACACAAATATATAGAATTCTTTCAAAAAATTAAGATTCCAATCCAAACACACTTACGACCAAAAAAAAATGCATTTAAAAATAAAACAAAATTCAAACCAAAGTGTGCTCCAAAACAAGGTTTGTTTTCTTCCTTCACTTGGCCACTATCCTTTTCTCAGTTATGTGAAAATTTGCAGTTGTCTCCATAATAGCACCTTCCTTGAGCATAAAATTTACACAGCTTCTGCTGTTTGTTGCCTTGTCTATTTAAAGGGATAATCTGATGTAAATCATTAATGCCTGTCAATGGTTGTCTATGGTTATACCTATCCCTGAACCCATTTTCCCAAGCTATGCTTGAGTTTGGATTCCTTGCTCGTTTTGCTGCTGCATTCATATACGAACCATAATGCTGTCTTTGATGAGTCATTGTCTTCGGATCAATAATCAAACCAGACCTTTCTTCTAACCCGTTCACCCGAAATGTGCTTTGGTTCTTGTTCATACTTGTCAATGGTTGTCTATGATGATACCTTTCTGCAACCCCGTTTTCAAAAGCTGCATCGCGGTTCTTATTAACCAGATTATGCTTTGCTGGATTTGGAGCTTCAGTTGTTTGCTTTGCTGCATTATAATATGAGCCATAATTCTCTGTTCGAGAGGTCGTAATTCCCGATTCCATGAACAAACCTGGCAATTGAGGAGCTGTTTTTCCCGAAGTAACGGAAGAATACAACTGCTGAGCCTGAGGCAGAGTTGCTTGATTTGATTTTAACTGAGGTTGGTTCCTGTTTCTTTCTTTCTTTGAGCCCCTGCCGTTAAAAAATGACTTTTAAGCAATAAACGAACATATACATACACAAGCACGTTTCGGTAATCGAATTGAAACTAAAATGATAAACAAGCTACTTGTTTTCTCTAAGCGAGATCCTCATTTGTTTTTCCTGGATTCGGGATTCCCTCGCACACCTAGCCAAAGAACCCCTTGAGTGTTTGTCCATCAAAACTTTCTGCCTCTCACCTTCATCTTCCCATTTCTGTTAAGATACAT
Organism: Euphorbia schlechtendalii; assembly: GCA_949673415.1. Classification (NCBI taxonomy): domain Eukaryota; kingdom Viridiplantae; phylum Streptophyta; class Magnoliopsida; order Malpighiales; family Euphorbiaceae; genus Euphorbia; species Euphorbia schlechtendalii. The sequence goes on along the minus strand of CATIWQ010057227.1, from coordinate 19,230 downwards.
GTTAAGTAGAAGTATTTTACATGGTAGTCAAAGGCACGAGGCGCACTCAAAGCGCAAGGTCGAGCCTTGAAGCCTAGGTGAATCTGAGGCGCACTCAAGGTGCAAGGTCGAGCCTTGAAGCCTAGGCGCAACTGAGGCGCACTCAAGACACAAGATCAAGCTTCGGCGTACTCAAGGCACAAGGTCGAGCATTGAAGCCTAGGTGCTTCTGAGGCACACTCAAGGCGCAAGGTCGAGCCTAGGCGCTTCTGAGGTGCACTCAAGGCGCAAGGTCGAGCATAGGCGCGTCTGAGGCTCAAGATAAAGCCTTGGCACACTCAAGGCGCAAGGTCAAGCAGCGCCTAGGCACATTTGAGGCGCACCTTTAACTACTATGGTATTTTATAGTAATGACAATGAAAAGAATAGTTGGTACTCATTACAAAACCTGTCTCAAAGTCTTCAATCGATAGAGATTCCGTCCTTTTATCAGTAGAGGATGAAGAGGAGGGAGCGGTTTCTCCCCCTTACTCCAAAGGACCTCTATCTGTTCAATAAACCAAAAGTTAGCATCTTCTTCAAGAGGCTTATTTTGCACTAAACTATAGGTAGCTATCACTTCAACAGAAAAACAGGATGATAATGTTTAGCTATATTCGATCCGTCTATAAAGTTTACATTGACTTACTGTAAAAGTATGTTGTTGTTTGGCAGCACCATAGCTTTCTTTCACAATTCGACCTACGATTATCCTTGTGCCTAGTGAAGGTCCAACGGCACTTCGTGATGCTATGCTGAACCTGAAAAAGTGGAAACAATCAGCAACAAAATCACACTGAATCGAGAAGAAATATTAAAAACAATTGCAGCATTTTATCTGGAAGCAAAAGTAATGATGATCACACAAGAAAGTTCCGCTATACTGATGAAACCTGTGTGAAATACTATCCATCTCAATCATAGGTACAATATTTTCTTCTGAAAGAAAATAGGTTTTAGACATACATTTCGTAAACATTCTGTACAAACATGACAATATCGCCAGTACACGCATCACCTGAAAAAAAATGAGAGGATAAATATTAGAAGATATTAAAAGAATAGCTAATATCTGTTTCAGGTTTAGGATTTCACCAAAAGTACTTTCAGATATTGTTAATCAAATAGCATAATGTGTTTGTTTGAAGTAAATATCTAACTTGTCTACTTTTTCTTAGGAGTGGCCCCTAAAAGAATGCAAGAGACAATTTTTCATATCAAAACACTAGCAAGAACCAAGAGTAGCTGAAAATGGTAACTCTAGCTGACTTTTGTATTGTAATTATATTAATTAATTGAAAACCTCCTTCAAACATTAACCTAGTAAAGCAATTATGCTTGCCAATCAAGAAGGTAAGTTATAGTAAATATATGCCCACCAATCCACCACAAACACATATCAAATGAAACCATCAATAAAAGAGCACATGTTCTTATAATAAGCATCAAATATAAAAAAAGATACGGCACTGAAAAGAACTTACCTTTACAGTTCAAAACAAAGCTCGATACCGGATACTTTTTCTCTGCTTCACCTTTCAAAATCCTAAAATAACAGAACCAGAAATGTATATATCTAATCAATACAGAGACAATTTAACATATGAGACAATCAACATCAAAATTATAAATGAAAGAATTTTACTCTTGATGCTCCTTTATTCGCAGGAGGAGGGTTTCTTTATTTCCAGTCAATCTCAATCCATTTTTCCTCAAATACACCTTGCACTGCTCCACTTTTAGTTTATCAATTCCGCCAGCTGTCACAGCACAGTAACATAGAAATACCAGATTTGGATCATGTACAATCCCACTCAATTCAAGCTACAACCCTACAACTACAAAATGGATTTTATTATACTTACCTTGTATGACATTCTCAACTTCTTCAAAACTTTTTTCATCCACCCGATCTGGTACTTTCCATAAACCCTCATCCAATTCCTTACAAACTCTACACCAAATAAACACAAAATCATTATTCAACTACGACGAAATCGAACAAACAGACTTGGTTTCTCGTACATTTGAAACTAACCGTGAAATTGAATTTTTCTTGATAGAGAGATCTGAGAGTTGTCTTCGAGTGCCTTCAACAATGCAGTAACTTGGGTCCATGTCGGAATCGGAGTCAGAATCAGAATCAAATTCTCCGTTTTCACTGTAATCTTCATCGAAATCTTCTTCTTCTCCTCCGTGATAATATTGGGGGTTCTGTTGTTTACAAACTTCCATTGATGGGTTACTTTCGAATTTGCGAAATCCCATGACGAATTAACGAGCTTCTGGGGCGTTTTATAGGCTGAAATTGAAATTTTTGAAAAAGTAATGTAGCCGTTGATAAAAACCCTCGATTCACGATCATGGGTAAGGTCGAAATTAATTAAGTATTTTACCACATCCACTTATCATTGAATAATGTTATAATTTATTGTTTATCACGAGAAAAGTCTGTTTACAATTTTTTTTATATTTGTTGTCCGGGTTTTGTAACTAAATTGTAAACCAGGCTATGATGATCGTGCACTTGTCAAATTGCTTTTTGGTCATATCTCACCCTTATAAATTTAGGCGTTTTTGGTAAGTAATTGGTACTTTGCAAAATAAAACAAGTAGCAATGTAATATCCATGTAAATCTATTTAGGTTCATATGTAAATTAGATTTGAAGGCTCGTTGCAAAAAGACCCAAGAATGTCGAAAATGGAAATGACTATGATGATGGAAATTCTCATAGTGATGATGGTTAAGGCAATTAATATTGTATACCGATTTATTAGCCTAGAAATGAGGGGGTTGGTATCTTGCTTTTTTTCTCGATAGCCTTATGTTTAATTGTATCACAACTATAGTGGAGGTAAATCATTATTTACTAGCCTTCACATTTTCCTTTTGAAATGCACGTTTATTTTTAGCATTGAAGCGACTACTCCAATAATCAAGTGATTAGTTTTGTGCTCTCTTACCTCCTAACAATACCATAAGGTAACGAGCAACATAATTTTTAAATTTACATGCATTGAAGTACCAGATAATATAACTAAATAAAAAAATAAATTGAAACATTAACATACAGGTCACATTCATAATATATAATTAAACCTATTTGATAACTAGAATTGACTTGTTTTTAAAATTTGAACATTTGAGCCGATTTCAAAGCCTAAAGGGATATTCCTTGTAATCTTCTATAAATAACTTCCATTAATCTTCCTCATTATAATATATATGTAAATTAACCTATCATTCTATACATCGTACTATCCAAGAGACCTATTTGGAACGTAGATATTTGCTTAAATCCACTTATAATTTGTTAACATTTAACGTATATAAAATTTATCATATCTCATGATTTTGGGTCTTACTAAAGTTTAAAATTATGTTTTAATTTCATTATAACTGAATATAAAAACCACAGCATTTAGATTTCAAAAAGACTATGTGCGTGTATGGTGTTTTAAGAATGTGTTTGTAATTCTTTGTTTCAGCAACTAATTGTGTAACTAAACAAGCCCTTATTTTCATGTTTATTATGCTAATGACAACTTTCCTTTTAGATGTTTCCCTATCTGTGCCCGGGCATATAATTAAAAAAAATGGTCAGCAAAGAAAGAAAGTACAAACCACAAAAGTTACATTAACAAAGAATCCGATACTACGTAAACAAAGAATATTACTTAAACAAATTGTTAACTAATCCATTAAAAGACAAAAAATAAAATATATGTGGGGTAAAAAGGCATATTCCACTCTTTCTTCCTCTGATAAAAACGATCTAATTTACCTTTCGAATTTGCTTAAAATTATAGTTTGCTTCACAAAATCTCTCTGTGCATATATCAAATCATTAACAGGTATAAATTATTGGTATATCTTTTTCCTCTCTTTTCATTTATTTTTTAATTTGCTTTCTATGCTCTTTAGAAAAACAAACGAACAGCTGTAAAGCGTAGTTATTGTGACTAGCTAGTACGTGACATAAGTTTTGCGAAAATAAAAGATACAAATAAGAAGTATGGTTCAAATCCGTACATATTATGATGGTTTGCATTTAGTTTCGTGGTTATTATGATATTAAACATTTAGTTCCTTCATTTTTCGCCTAGAGTATTTTCTCACACGTGTTCGTCTTTCAACCAATCGGTTTACTCATAAAATGTTACATGACGATAAAATATAGTAGTTCCCCTTTACAGGTGTAATCAATGGTTGTATCATCTCCTTTGTGTACTTGGTTTGTCGCTACATACGTGGCTTCCATTTACGAAAACTACCCTCCTTCGAAATTCTCTTTGTTCAACCACTCGAAGAGATTAACACAGATTACCAGATGCAAGAAGAAGCTGTTACTCAAATGCAGCTATAGTAACATTCTTAGTCCTTACAAATTTTCACACTATTCAATTTCGTCCTTGTATGGATCGGGTTTGCAAAGTTTGAGGAGACGTTGTTGTTCATCCTTGGAGCCATGCGAGAATTTCTACAATGCTTTCTCGATTTTCAGACCAAAATCTCAATCAACGAAACTAAACTATTGTGGTTCCGTAGTGGCGGTTCAGCATGAGAATGAAGTGGAATCGAAGAAAACGCCACTTGCCACGAACCGCCGTGTGGTCGTCACCGGAGTATCGGTCGTAACATCAATCGGCCAAGATGCTGATACATTTTATGATAATCTCCTTGATGGTGTTAGTGGTATAAGTGAGATCGAGGGTTTCGATTGTTCTCAATTTCCTACTGTAAGAATACACATCCTTCGATTCGCTAGGCTGTTTCTCCAAACTCATGACTTATGATTTAAAAGTATTTTTTAACTTTTAAGGAGTTTATAAAAAAAGGTAATTAAGTGTTTCCGTTAACTGATTTTTAAGTCCCTTAGTTAAAAGTGTTTTTCAAAACTGAATTTTAAATCACTTGTCAATTTTTGAATCATGAAAAGATTAAAATGATATACTTTATATAAGAGAAATTGAATTTTGAATATAATATAAGGATAATAATGTAATTTGCTTGTAAAAAAAAGTTAGGTAAGATGGTTTTTTAAAAATAATATTTGTAACCTCTACGCTAAAATAATGAATTTTTAATTTAAAATTGTTTGAACATGTTTGACTGAATTAAAAGCTTAGGCTCTATTTGGGATGAAGTTTTTGGAGAATTTTAAAGGAAAGGAAAGTAAAAGAAAAGAAAGTGAGGTATAGAATTATAATGGATTGAAATTTTTTTAAAAATTATCGTGTTTGAGAAGAGATGATGAATTTTCAAGGCAAATTATTGGATAATTACATATATATCCTTTGTATAATAACTTTGAACATTTGACAGAGTTGTACAAAGAGAAAAAATAAAATAAAATTGGTAATTATAATTAGTTTCCGCCAGAATTCCCCAATTTGGCGGGATGATAAACTGGCTTTTTAAAGGAAGGGAAGGGAATTCACTTCCCTTTGAATACTATCTTATACCTTTACTGTCATCTCAAACACTGGATTTAAAAACCATTCTTTTCCCATCCCTTTAAATTCATCATCCAGACAGACCCCAAAGAATTTCGTTGCAACAGAAAATTGCAGGTGAAATCAAGTCATTCTCCCCTAACGGATGGATCTCGCCGAAGCTCACGAAAAGGGCCGACAAATTCGTGCTTTACTTGCTTACAGCTGGCAAAAAAGCTTTGGCCGACGGCGGAATCACCGAACAACCGATGAACAGCTTGGATAAACATAGATGCGGTGTTCTAATCGGCTCCGCACTTGGAGGCATAGAGGTATTTGTTCATATAAAAAATGCAGAGATCGAAATTGTTGGTTACGAATCTGTATTGTTTGGTTAGGTTTTTAGCAACGGAGTAGAAGCTTTGAGGGTTTCATACAAGAAGATGAATCCGTTTTGTGTACCATTCGCTACTACTAATGTCGGCTCTGCTATCCTTGCAATGGATTTGGTACCCCTAAAATTTTCGAACATTACTGCTTAATCCAATCAGGTCTAGTTTCTAATGTAGATCGAGAAATTTACGGATCGCGAAATGGAATTGCAGGGTTGGATGGGACCTAATTATTCGATCTCGTCGGCTTGTGCGACTAGCAATTTCTGCATACTTAATGCAGCTAATCATATTGTTAGAGGTGAAGCTGTAAGTGCCTCTCCTTCAGCTCGAAAAACAAAAGTTAATTTTGCAATGTCATTTTTCCGTAAGAATTTATATCCTTTGAAACTGCAGGATTTGATGCTTTGTGGTGGTTCGGATGCACCTATTATTCCGATAGGTTAGTAAACTGTGTTCTTCATTCAGTAACAGATAGAAATTGTATTATGCTTTAGAACTAATTTCTCATTGGTTTCGTATCTGTCGTTCGAGTTTTCAGGATTAGGAGGTTTTGTAGCTTGCAGAACTCTTTCGCAAAGGAATACTGATCCAACGAAAGCTTCACGCCCCTGGGACATTGTAATGTTTTCTCGTTTTCTTGGTCTGATTCTTGTCAATTTCTCGAGCTGAATATCAATTCTGTGATTGAGCAGGGCCGTGATGGTTTTGTTCTTGGAGAAGGCGCCGGAGTTTTACTTTTAGAGGAACTAGAACATGCTAAGGTATGCTTTTTGAAGGTTATGTTATACTTTGATTTTCCGGTTTTGCTGTAATTTCGTCTCTTTGACAGAGACGAGGGGCGAAAATTTACACGGAGTTCCTTGGAGGCAGTTTTACTAGCGATGCTTATCATCTGACCGAGCCTCATCCTGATGGTAGGCAACCCGAATGTCAAAACGCATACTTAAAAGCGCATCGTTAAAATTCACGACTTAGGGCCAGTTTGGCCGTGCTTTCCCAGACTGCTTTTCTGAAAAGCTTCATTTTCAAGCTTTTCCTTAAAAGCAGTAGAGTTTGGTTTTGGAAAAAACAAGCCAACAGTTCCTAATTAAATAGTATGAAATATCAAAATGTGTTGTTCAAAATCAAAATATATAATAAAAAGTTTGTGATAGTTAAAATTCACGACTTAGGGCCAGTCTGGCCATGCTTTCCCAAAATGCTTTTATGTAAAGTTCCATTTTCAAACTTTTCCTTAAAAGTCAGACAGTTCCTAATTAAATAGTATGAAAGATCAAAATATGCTGTTCAAAATCAAAATATATAATAAATTTATGAAAGCAGCTTGAAGAGCAATACCAAACAGGCCATTAATATAGTTTTCATTTATGAAAAAAAGGAATGGGAGTAGAACTTTGCATGGAGCAAGCGCTAGCTCAATCCGGTGTCTCCAAGGAAGATGTAAACTACATAAATGCACATGCAACATCGACACAAATCGGCGATCGTCGAGAATTCCAAGCTCTTGTTCGTTGTTTTGGCCAGAACCTAGAGGTAAAGAGGAATGATTGTATATCTAGCTTTCTTATGATTTTTGCTTATGATACTCTCTTTCTTTATCCTAGTCCTGATAAGTAAAAAAATTCAGCTGAAAGTGAACTCTACAAAATCGATGATCGGCCATCTAATCGGAGCATCGGGCGCAGTGGAAGCCGTGGCAACGATATAGGTGATCAGATTAAACTACAATTTTGATTCCAAATCTCGATTGCCGACAAAAAAATCTAATCAAATGTAACTAATTCAAGATTCTTCGTATTTGAATAGGCAATAGAAACAGGATGGATTCATCCAAACATTAATCTCGAAAATCCCGATGAAAATATGGTAGGCTATCTGTTGATCGATATTAATGTATTGCTGAGCGAAAAATTGCGGTATTTCTTATATATATGATGCTAAAACTATACGGAATTCAGGACGCTAGTATACTTGTGGGAGCCAAAAAAGAACGCATGGACATTAAGGTGGCATTGTCAAATTCTTTTGGGTTTGGTGGACACAATTCTTCTATTTTATTCGCACCTTACAGATATAAAGACGAGAAATAATTTGATTCAGAGTGTAGCAAACTTGTGCACTATACTTTTTGTCCTTGAAAATTATATTTACACTTAGTAACCGTAATTGACAATTTATAAGCAAAATTTTGTAAATGTAAACAATAATGTGAAACGATTAAACACGAAAATTACTTGCAACTAACCAACTGGGTACTTACTGGACATTGCGAGTCATAATCGGATGAACTTCATAGAGTTCATCGTTCAACTTTGCAACGTTTCTTTGAGTACGGGTATCCTGGTACAATTTCTTTGTTTTCTGTGTAAAAGTATCTTTGAAACATATAAAAAAAAAGACAATCATGCCTGAAGAAACATTCTAAATGATATCATACCAATTAAGCAAATACAAAGACCTACCAAATTTAATGAAGGAATATTAATTTTATTAGTCAAAAAAGGTATTTCAGTCATCATAGAGGACGGTAGATATAAAAAATGGGCGGTGAATAAAGATCCTAAAAAATAACTAAGCAAAGTCATGTCAATATATTTGTAAATTAAAAAATTAAACTAAGGAACTAAATAAATGATAAACATATTTATTGGAAATAAAAGAACTCACCATTGCACTTGGGCTCGAGATTTCCTTCTTCGCCGACTTCTCCCAGAAAATATCAAATTGTTTTTGGAGAATCCAATACAATTTCTTTTGTTTGATAAGCACCTTTATAGCAATTGATGAATTCATTGTAACCATTTCCATTATTGTCCTCATATTGAAGGCAATTTCAGTTCCTGAATTTAAATTTGGCCTATTTTCCCCCATCACATTTGATCGGACAAAACTTTTGCTAATCTCACCATCAAATTCGATAATCGTTTTTTTTGATATATTAATGATGATCTGTAGCTTGAAGAAAATGCAGAATAAATCGAGTCTTTAGTGAGAGAAGAAGCAGCAGTCCTTGCAATGGGATGAAGTGCTAGAAAGGAGATAGTTTGATTAAAAATATAATTAAATTAAGCCTTCTATCTTTACTTTTGCATGAAACTATATCATACAAAGCTTCCACCTTGATTTTGGTCAAAGGTAGGTTATGAATTTTTAGGATTTAATTTGAAAAAGATCAGTCACGTAGCTTATTCCAATATCTAATTTCATTTCTTTTCAGATTAACGTGACGTGGATCCTGTATCCTGGATACTAGCCGGCTTAAAAATTGCACCGGGACTATTTATGAAATGGAATGAATTGTAAAAGGATCTATTGAGTAACATATCCAAAAGAGGATTAATATGTTAAATTGGTTATACAACACGGATCAATAATGTAATTAGCCGAAGTTATTTTGTGTCCAAAATAAAATTGTAGTAAAAAGGTAATTATGTCAACACTACCTTGGCAACAAAAGTTAATTTTTAAAGATTCTACTAAATCCTCTAAATTAGGTAATAATGTATTACTTTGCTTTTTAATTTCACATATCAATTTTTTATCAAAAAAAAAAAATAAACATTATTTTTTAAAAATCAAATCAATCAGTAGGATTAATTAACTTGAATTTACTAAAATTAAACTTTTCTAATTATTTAGAGGGTGTTTCTTAAAACTTTTCTAAAAATCACTTATGTCTTATAAGTGACTTTTTTAAGAAGTAAGTTTGACTTACTTTTAACTTCTGTCTTATTTTTAACTTTTAAGTTAAAAAAAAGTTATCAGAAACACTTCACTGTCTGTCTTATAAGTTAAAATCTTCTTAAAAAACACTTTTAAGTTAAAAGTTAAAAAGGAGAAGTTTTGAGAAACACCCTTGAGGTGACATCGGGGCTTTGTTGATAAGCTAAAGATAATGATCATTTGGTTAAATAATATAACGTGCATTTGAAGTATCGCAGAAGATGAAAAGCCAAATAAAGCAGCACATTTATATTCCTTTTCCTCTTTATAAAAGGAAATTAGACGCTTTCATCTGGTTTTAATTCTTGCACATAAACCCTACAAGAAGTTTCCCTTTTTCTCTGTGTAATCCCAACGATTCACCTGAATCCCGCCAAAATCGCCTTCTGCGTTCCTCGTATACTGATCATGAATCGTGGCCGTGCTCCAACTGATCGAAGTTATTCCAGTCCTAGGGGGCGATCGTCGCCTTCTTCCGGCGGCGGAAATTACTCTCACCGTAATCGCCATGTAAGTTAATTAATCGCTCCCTCTCTTAATTCCAACTGTAATTGCTTCAAGTTTTGGCTGAATTTGTCATACGTTTGGTAATTTCTTCTCCTAGAAATTGGGTTTACTGCGAACCTGAGGATTAGTAAATTAAATGAAATTTCATCTTCTAGAATTTGTGAATTTGATGTAGACAGTGAAGACCAATATAATTACACTGAGTTAGTTTGTTCTGCCCATTTAGATGACTGGTGAGGATGGGATTTATTCCGATGGCTTCTTCAGAGGTAGGGGCGGAATGTCGCGTGGAAGAAGGGGAAATGCAAGCCCTGGCAGTTTTTGCAGTTATTCCAATCCTGGACCTAAAACGGCTTACGAGTATCGAGAAAGGAAACCAAAAGATGAGACTTCTCATTCAGAAGGTTTTTGCAGTTATTCCAATCCTGGACCTAAAACGGCTTACGAATATCGAGTAAGGAAACCAAAAGATGAGACTTCTCGTTCAGAAGGTTTCCAGCATAATCAGAATTCTTCGAATTCCAGCTGTGGTCAGTCACAACAACTAGGTTCACAGTTTCTTGCTCCTTCCCATTCAGAGGAGCGACAACTTGATGAAAAAGAAGTTCATATCCATAAAAAGTTGGTAAAGGATGGTGTGGATGGAAGTACATTGCATCTTGATTTGCCAATGAAGATAAATATAAGCCATATTCAGACTGATTGTCAACCATCTCAAGAACAATGTGCTAAGAGTGTTGGAAGCCCTGGTGATTCAAGACATTCAGATATTCTGAAAGATTTCGAGCCTTTTGATATTTGCCTCCCCAAGACTGGAGGAGTTCCTATGCTGAAACCGTCCTTGCTTGATGTAAATAGACAAAAGAGAAACAGTACAAAACGTGCATCGGAAGAACAAGTGAAAATATTAGAAGAAGGGATGGTTCTTTTGAAGGGTTACTTATCGGTGGACGATCAGGTTTTATTTCATTATATTTAATAACAGTGGATAACAATAGCTAGCTAGTTTTGTGTGAAATATTGGAATGTATTTCTCTTGCTTTTGGTTTAATTAATTTACTTGGTTCTCTGATGTGATTTTAGGTTAGAATTGTAAATCAATGCCGGCAGATTGGGTTAGGTCCAGGGGGTTTCTACCAACCTGCTTACCGCGACGGTGCGAAACTACATTTGAAAATGATGTGCCTTGGTAAGAATTGGGACCCGAATACAAGTCAATATGGAGAACGTCGGCCATATGATGGTGCTAAACCACCTGCTATCCCCAAAGAATTTCATCAATTGGTTGAAAGAGCAATGAAATCTTCCCGAGCTCTTGTAGAAAGCTTGCAAGAACACCAAGTAGAAGATATTATTCCATGGATGTCACCAGACATCTGTATTGTTAATTTCTACTCAGCAAGTGGCCAACTTGGCCTCCATCAGGTGTGTAGTGAATTTGACTTACTAATTTGTTCAGCTCGACTTTGCATATTTCATGTGATTTGTGTTGCTTCTTACGTTAATTGATGAATCCTTGTATAGGACAAAGATGAAAGTGAAGGAAGTCTGAAGAAAGGATTACCTGTGGTATCTTTTTCGATCGGAGATACAGGAGAGTTTCTATATGGTGACAGTAGAGATGAAAAAGACGCTAAGAAAGTTCTGCTGGAATCAGGAGATGTTCTTATTTTCGGTGGGAAATCGAGAAATGTTTTCCATGGAGTACAGTCAGTTAACACTAACACTGCCGATAAGTCTTTGCTTCACGAAACAAATCTTCGTCCTGGCCGTCTTAATCTGACGTTCAGACAGTACTGAAATTCTTGAATGCGCTAGAAGCTATTTAAACAGACTGTAAATGCTTTGGTTCTTATTCTAGTCTTGTTTTGAACAATCTACTCGTGTTTCAGTTTGAACAATCTACATGTGTTTTACTCAGAGGATCATTTTGCACTGGTTGAAGTATAAACATAGGTACCTCTGTAAGATTTTGAATGTTTTAAATTTTAAAAAAAAATGCTATTTTCATTTTTGTTTTTACTCTGTTCCTGTATAAAATTGCTGACCTTGACTAAATTTGTACTATTATTAACTTAATTATGATTTCTATAGAAGGAAAGTGAAAAATGGGTTGACATTTGTAGTTTTATACAATAAATAACAAAAATAATATCAAGCAAAAGCAGTAGCTTCAGTTTCAGCTTTGACTAAGCTAGCATATACACCATTAAGATGAGAATTCAAAAGGGTATCATGACTACCATACTCAACAACTTCCCCGTCTTTTACGACAGCAATCATGTCGGCTTCTCTAATTGTCAATAGCCTGTGGGCTACTACGACTGTTGTAGTTTGCTTCGTCACTTTCTTTAGTGCTTTTTGTACATGTTTTTCTGACTCCAAATCCAGTGCACTGCTTGCTTCGTCTAGTAGTAGTACCTTTGATTTCTTTAGGATTGCCCTTGCTATTGCTAGTCTTTGCTTTTGCCCTCCTGATAGTTGAACCCCACTCTCACCAACCTTCACAACACCAAAATGTGGAAAAGATATGAACTTTAACTTAGTTCTTAGACAAAAACCCAATTCAAGAAGAAAAGATTGGAACTTTGAAATCAAGTTATAGGTAAAAAGGCATTTTATGAAGAAAATATTGGAACTTCGAACTTAAATCATAGATAAAACAACATTTTTAGAAGAAAATTTTGGAACTTTGAAGTTAAAATGAGGTTTAGATGTTTAATAGCCCCAAATGTAAAAAAAACTATTGGGTTTTATAGCACAAACTCAGATAAAATAAGAAGTTTGAGATTTAAGAGGCATAAAGTGTATTCAGCCTAGATTCTGATATTCATACGTGAATATTCAATGGATTAGTTATCTTTAGGTTGCTAACAAAAACGTTATTTTAGAGTCGATACCTGAGTTTCGTAGCCTTGTGGGAGGCTGCTGATGAACTTGTGAATGTAAGCTTCCATTGCAGCTTCTTCGATTTCAGACCACGAAGCTTGTGGATTGCCGAATGCAATATTTTCTCTTATACTCCCAGCAAAGAGAGCAGGTTCTTGACCCACCAACGCTATTTGTCGCCTTAACCACTTAACATTAACATCTTTTAAATCCGTTCCTGCCATTGTCACCTTCCCTTGATTCGGATCGTAAAACCTTTGTATCAGCCACACCACCGTTGATTTCCCCGACCCGCTTCCACCCACTAATGCTACCATATTTCCGCCTTTGACCCTCAAAGAAAAATCCCTCAGAACAATAATCTCGGGCCTTGATGGGTATGCAAATGTGACCTTCTTGAACTCTATGTCCATCGGCTGTGATCTGTCGAGTTTTTTCCCTTTTTCTTTACCGCTCCCTATCAACGGTTTTCGGTAAATGATATCGAAAATAGAAGGGATCGCTGTCCTAGCCATGGTTGTATCTGGCGCTAGCCCAGCCAGTTGACCAACCGAAAACGAACTTAGGACAAGAATAAGAAATATCTTATAAACATCCCCAAAGTTGGTCTTGTTGAGTTTTACGAGATATGCACCGAACCAAAGAGTTAATGTATAAGCTGCATACATAGCTCCTTGAGATGAACCAAGTGCTACCCCAAGCATTTGCGACCTTTTCACCGATTTCCTCTTTGGTTCGTCCAATGCATTATCGAAGGATCGGACGATCTGCTCATGAGCGGAAAATGTCGATACTGTCCTTATGTTCGAAACAGCCCCAGCAGCAATGCTGCTAGCTTTAGCATAGGCCGTGTTATCTAGCTTCGGCCCGACATTTATGATCAAACTTAGGTAGCTAGCCCCGAGAGTGAAAGGAGTTAATGCGGTAGCCAATAGGGCTAGTCGCCATTCTAGGTAAAACGACATGCCAAGACCAACAGCAGCTGAACATAGACCCATGAACAAGACCGACAATCTGTCTCCTAGAACTGACCGGAAACTAATGCAATCGATCGATAGCTTCGAAACAAGGACTCCCGTTGAATTATCGTCGAAATCGAACCACCCTGGTTCCTGTTTCAGTATAGATCGAAATAACAGGTTTCGAACCCTCATTGTTAGTTTAGTCCCGGCCCATCCACACAAGCCTTGTTGTCCCGTCATAGCAAGAATGCAGCCTACACCAAGCCCGAGAAGCGCTATACATATGTTCCCAACGCTTTTTTTCAGTTTCGAAGGATTGCTCTCATCATCGAAGTAGATTTGAAGCGCTAGACCAAGAAGATAAGGAAACACCGAAAGAATCGCGCCGGCAAACATTCCCAAGAGGAAGCCTACCAGAAGTAAACCCATTTCCGGTCTTTGGAAATTCCATATTTCCGACATTTTGTAACTTCTTGGTTTCGGTATTCCTAGAATTTCATCTTCTTGATACCTAGATTTTAAGTCCACCGATCTCTGATAACTCAATGCCTCCTCTGCATACTTTGATCGGGGATCGTAACTTGATTTTCCTTGTACTGAATAATTTGTCCATTTTCGAGCCTCGGTTTCTTCTTCTTCTGATGGTTTTGAAACCGCTTCGGAGGCTAGCTTGACTAGGTCATAATAAGCGCCCGCCTTTTCCATTAGCTGTCGATGGTTTCCGATTTCTACCACCGAACCCTGATCGAGTACAACGATGATGTCAGCATTTCTCACCGTGGCTAGCCTATGGGCTATAATGATCGTTGTTCTGCTAGCTGAGATCTTGTCAATGGCCTGCTGGACAATCGACTCGGACTCGGCATCCAACGCACTGGTCGGCTCGTCTAAAAGAAGAATCTGTGGGTCTTTAATCATGGCTCGAGCCAACGCGATTCGCTGCTTTTGACCACCCGAGAGCTGGGTTCCCCTGTCTCCGACCTGCCGATAAATATCAAAACTTTTTAACTATATATTCATGTAACGGGAAAAGTTACGCGAATCGTCTAAAACTATACCTGAGTATAATAGCCGTTGGGAAGGGCGGATATGAAACTGTGAGCATTGGCAGCAATACAAGCATTGGTCGCTTCCTTCTTGGTAGAATTCGCCTTTCCCATCATAACGTTTTCGAGTATGGTAGTGGCGAAAAGAACCGGCTCTTGCCCGACCATGCCAATCCGATCCCTTAACCACTTCACTTGCAATGTCTTCAAGTCATGTCCATCTAAGGTAACTACCCCTGCGATATTCTCAAAAACTCGAAAACTTTTATCGAAAAATTCAATCACAATTTTCAATCATATCAATGTGTTCGATGTAAAAACGAAGAATTACCCTTGATAGGATCGTAGAACCTTTCTATCAATGCGAAAATGGTTGACTTTCCCCCTCCACTAGCTCCTACCAACGCAAGAGTCTTTGAAGATGGAATAACCAAGTTGAGAGAGCGAAGAATTAGAGAATCGGGACGAGAAGGGTAAGCGAAGGTAACGTTTTTGAACTCAATTCTGCCCCGAACACTTGTTAGTGTCCTTCCATTAGTACTATAAGGATCGATATTAGGAATTCTGTCTATTATATCATACACCCTGCTTGCCGCCACGGTTCCTTGAGCGAACTGCGCAAAATAAGTCAACGACAATGCTAATCCCCTGTTATAACAAAAACGACGGTAAGATAAGTCTTAAATGGCTATTGGAATGGTAAAACTTTGCGAGGGGGAGAGAAAATACAATTCAGTACCTCCCGCCAACATTGACACCGAAAAAACAAGCAATAGCGTCGCCTCCTAAGATTTCTTTTTTCGCGACTAAGATAGAGCCGTACCAGAAGGCTAATGCCCATGTTGCATACGTAACCAAATAAATAACTCCCATTCCCGCACCTTTAGCAAACCCGACTTTCATCCCTATCGGGACCGATTTCATCAGTAGATCGGCGTATTTCTCAGCTAAACTATCCTCGGCCACGAACGAAAACACGGTTCTAATAGAACTAATTGCTTGCTCAGCAATTCCACCGGCTTTCCTATACGAGACCTTCAGGTATAACAATCCAAAAACATCGAATTAACGATCACGTATCAATGAAAATTGAAAAATTTGAATTTGAATCGTTTAATTTTTTATACTTCTTCTTTCGTTGCTAGACCGACATAAATCGCCTTATAAGCAATGCCGCAAATCATCATCAATGGAGTCACGGAGAAGACTACTAACGATATCTTCCACGATCGTATGAACCCAACGGCATAACCACATATGAACGTGCATATCTGATGGACGAAATGCGCCATCTGTAATCAATCGAAAACAAAAGGGTTGATTCATATGAGAAATGGGATGTATCCGGTTCAAATTTTTTTCGAAAGAAACTAATAAAGTTCTGACCTTTTCGCCCATAACTTCTTGGATTTGCGCAACATCACTCGAAATTCCGTGCATAACATCACCTGTGCTAACTTCCGTATCATAAAAAGTGATGTCTTGCCTTAGAACTGCTCTTAAGTACATCGTTCTTATTCGATGAGCCGATCTTTCCCCGACTAATCTCCAACAGGTAATTTCTAAATAAGCTCCAACCACTACAATTGCTGTTAGCACAGTCATTTGCAGACATATCTGCAATTACAAACATAAAACATATAAATAAAAAAAACAAAGAAATTTGTACAATTTATTTGGAGTTTTTATATGAAATTTGTACCTGGTTTACATCCTTCATAATCTTGCTTTTGCTGTCCTTAGCAATCTGGTTCACGAAATTCCCAAAAAAGTACGAAAACCATGGAAGAGCACCTCCATTAATGAGAGCTCCAACACAACCCAAGAACACAAGCAAAAAATCCAACTTTGTTGAATACTTAAACAGACCAAATAATCCAACTTGTCTAGGTGGCTCTTCTTCTTCTTCTTCTTCATCGAAATCCTCCTCCTCATCACTAAACCATGAATTTCGACCAATTTCACCATGACTAGATTGAGCACTGTGATTTTCCCTAGGAGAATACTGATAAGCAGCATTATGCCTCATATGATGATGTTGTACGTTGTGATGAGGACTTGCTTCACTAATTCTGTCCTGTTCGAGATCAGCATAAGCACGAGAAACTGAATTCCAACGAGATTGTTTTTCGGTTTCAGACAAGCCTGCAATGTCTCTTACAGCATTTTTATGATCCTCAGCTATGTTGTAATGGTCAGTTTCATCCAATGTAGCTAAAGGTCGAAACTTTTTCATCAAATCTTTGTTCTTATCATCCGAATTCGATACCCCATTTTGGGATTTCGATTTCGTGTTGGAATCATAGTTCTTAACATGAACAATCAAGCTTTGATCATGGTCTCTTGCTGCCCGGCTTTGAAGCTCAAGCCTAATGTGATGACTAAAGCCGGAATTTGAAGAATCAAAATAAGGATTGACGAAGTTTCTGAATCCGCCGTAAGTGTGGCCGAGATAGTAATCATTCGCCGATGTTCTAAAAACCCGGGAATTGTTCACCGGAGTAGCGGCGGCAGCCGCCCATGGAGTAAAAGCAGCTCCTAAATTTTGGTTTTCCTGCCACCCATTTGACTGAGACTGCCAGGAAAGTTCACCCTGCCAAGAAATATCATCGTCGACGGCGAATGGAGTGGAGGGAAGAAGAGCACGGCGAGGTCTCCGGCGAGTGAAATTGTGGGATGAATCAGTTGAACTGAAGTGGGTGAAGGATTGGGAAGGGTAGTGTGAGGTTACAGGAGTGGTTGTGTGCCTGTTTTGGCGGCGGTGGCTCCGGTGAGAATGGCTGGAGTAAGAGTTGTCGATTTCAAAGGAGGAATCAGCCATTGCCGGAGTGTTTGATTTGAGTTGAATGGGGTTAGGACATAAAAGATTAAGAAGTTGCTTAGTGATGAACGATGAGCTGTTTAAGTGTTAAGTTCAATGAGATTAGAGCAATTAAGTTAATGATTAAACCCTTAATTGCTCCGTCCTAAGCCTGTTTTGTAATGAACTAGATTTGAAACTGCCATTGCCGGGTTAGTTGAGATATCATAAACTATAGACTCTAATGAATTAAGGAATAAGGATCTTTGCAAGTAATGCTTATATGCTAAACAATGTGCTGACTAGACAATTAGATAACTGTATTTGCTTATCCTATCTTAGTTACTGACCTGGTTTTTTAAAAATTATTGTAACTTTTTTCTTAACTCTTACACTTTATCATTCTGTCAATTAAATGTCCCATGTTAATTTTTTATTATGTTTAATAAGATAATAAAATGATTGACATCGTTAAAAAGTCAATAAATTAAAAGTTATCGTATAACTTTCAAGAACAAACTAATGCACTTTTATAAGTTTAAAGGTTAGTGAGGATGAGAGAAAGTTCGGATGTTGTTGCTAATTTGAATTACTTTTGCCAAATGGGTATAAATTGGCATTATAAATCATGTCGATCGTTTACACGAATTCTAAAGAGATCTTCACTTAAAAAAATTAGTATTAAGTACAAAGAATTCCAAGAATATGTTCCTTCTAAAGTGAGTTCTTAAAATTTGAGAAATTATTAATCAAGCAAAAAGCTCCTATAAAATTTAACATGGTTATCTTTTAACATCAGTATTTTTTCCTAGCGTCCAACTAACAAAAACATAGTTAGGGTCAGTCTTATTTTTCAAAAAAAAATAAAATACGTGTCTATCAAATTACTAATGGTGGAGTGTGTCCAACTTTATATAATATTGATCTCTTCTATCTTCGTATATGCATAATGCAATGGAGAAAATATATGATCACGATCACATAAGCAAGTATAGAGTTCTTCTATATGTCCCCTAGTGATTATCACATTATTGTAGTTACATACAAACAAAATATTATTCAAAGTTGCATGATTTTTTCTTAGTAGTTGATACCAAAAATTTTACATACATATATCCAAATTAGAAATGCATAAAGCAAATTCTATTTTGTCTCAACTAGATCATTAAATAAAACTTATAATGGGCAAAGTGGCAAGTGGACATTGTACAAAACTAGGAGGCCGGCCATTGAAAAGAATTGCAAAATGATGCCATCTACTTGATCCTTCATAAGAAAATGTGAAATTTGTAATTAAGAAATTAAGAAGCATATGTTTCATCATATTTTATATTCATGTTCATATTTGATTAAGGTTTGGACTATATACAAGTAGTTCTTAAAAAAATTAATTATCTAAATAATGTTTCTTAATAGTAGTTAAAAATCAACTTTGTTGCTCCATTTGTCCATA
>CATIWQ010057218.1:0-26350 GCA_949673415.1 Euphorbia schlechtendalii | reverse complement strand
ATTTAGTGCGGGTCGCTCTCACATAGCCATATTTAGCAAGTTACCACTCCAAAAATGTTGGCTCACTAAACAGCGTTATAATCACAGATCCAGTGATTATACACAATCTTGTTAACCCTGAAATCACTCTTAAAGTTAACTTGAAAGCATATAACTTTATTAATATAAATGATGCAAGACGAAATACTTGTTATGACACATAGACATATCATAAATTTTGAAATAGAAAGTATAAGTAGAAAACAAAGTAAAGTTGTAATGTATGCAAGTGAAAGCTAAAGTTGATCAAACCGTATCCACTCTTTAATAGGAGTCGTCAATTCCCGCAATTCCTATGTCTACTTTGAGTTTGGTCTTGACTCATACAGAACCTCCGCTAGGATGCTATTCTTTGTGAATATCGAACAAATGAATCTTGAAGAACGAAAACTTTTATTGATAAGTGCTTTGCAATTACACTCATACATCAAAGCTCAAATTTATGGAGAAATCAAGTGATCGAAATAAGAATCGAATCAGTTATACATTTTTCTCGCTAACACTTTGAATGTAGCGAAATCTATGCTATTTTCACTTTCTATCTTACACGCGCACTACTATACATTGCCCACCATGCATCATGCCACACATATGAAATTGGTTAGATGTTAACCCTATTTATAGAGCGCGAAGGGTTACATCTATCCAAATGAAGAGTCGTGTCCATTGGCGAAGGGTTGCATCACTTCAATATACAAAGTTTCATCCTCATCTATAATGGAAAGGTACCTTTTCATGATTGGTCTACTTCCAAAAGGTGTCTTTTCATCTGGTAGCTAATGGCGGTTGATCATTCTTATTCGGTGGTTGGTAGTTGAGAAGAGATAACCAATAACTGTCACAAGTCATGATCGTGAATTACATGTTACGATCATGAACAATGGTGGCAACTTTCTATTTATGAAGGGTAATAAGTCCCGACCGCGTATGGGTGTTACGATCGTGAACAATGCTTTCTTCATAATTCTTCTTTGCAACTTTGCCAATATTTGACAACTCCGATCCTAAGCCAAATCCTTGTGTTCTATGCATCTTTTTGCACCCTTTTCACTCTTTTTACATAGAATTCCATCTTTGATCATTTCACTCCCAAGATTCACCTAGTTTCTGCACTTGGATCAAACAACTACATACCACGTGAAATCTTTTATATGAAGTATAAAATGACTCAAAACCATATCATTTTATAAGTAAAATATCATGATAATAAGTGTAATTATACACTTATCAGTCCTTTGTAACGAAACCCCTAGTACAATAATGCGAAGGAAGGTACCGAGCCTTCCCCAACCAAGGATCGCTGGTCAAGCGAAGCTTCTCCAACTACCACACCTACGCGAATTTGTATAAATAAGTAGTGAAAATCGCAAAGAAGAAAAAGGGTGAAAAGGAAAATTACCTCAAGGAAGGAAAAGTTATAACCCACTAAGTCCAGGTTCATTGAAGTAGCATCCATGTGAACCAAACTCTCTACTAGAGCCAATGCCGCAGGAGAAAGACCTGTAGAGAGTGGGTCAGTAACCGATAGCAAGTAGAACGGGGCAACTTCTCCAACCCCAAAAATGAACTCCACTAGAAGAAGTAGGGCCACCATATAGGGGCATGCCAGATGAGAGCGTGACATAGTCTCACACCAGCTAAGAACATTATCAACTTGAAAACCTCTAATGTCAGGAGCAGCTAATAGAAAGTGCCTACTGGACTCTAAGTTTCACAAGCCTCGTTGCTTTCCCTTACCCCCAAATTGAAAGGAAGGGAATGCAAATGACAGCCTCACCGAGAATAACAGCATCGGCTTCTTCAAAAAGGGAAGACCCAGGATAGCATGATATTCGTCGACCATGGGGTAAATCTCAAAGTTTGCAAAGTGGAAGACATGGGTAGTAGGATTCCAGAACTTTAGGGCAGCATGAATGAAGGCCATGTTCACAAGCCTAAAAGCAAAATATTGAAGACCTCGCAGCCCAATGCTCTCAAGGCTTCACCAATCAAGCCCTTGGATGGTGCGAAGAAAGGCCCTAAAATGCTCATTATAAGTCGACATCAGTGAAAAAGAGCTAAAGGAAATCCCTCAAGACCGGTGTTGCCTACACACGTCAACCACACACATTAGCATAACCTATTCATTCATTCATGCATATACATAAAGCATTCACAAACAAGTAAGAATATTCTTAAAAACAAAACACAACAAGCGAAGACCCGGTGCACAATGGCCAAAGTCCTCTTTTCTTTCATAAAGTCTGAGTTTTTGAAAGTCTACAAGAAACATCTATCTAAAGATCCGGTTCAAAAAGTTAGAAAGTAAAGCTAAAGCAAAATAAGAGACCCTAAGCAACCATCGCCTATACGTCATCTCCACCCACTGAATCTTGAGGCACCATAGTAGATATCTCAAAATCCTCAAGACATAGACTCTCGGAAGCACCATCGGCTGGACCAAATGCAAGAGGAGGTTGTGGAGCATGGAGAAAGTCGGCATTCAGTCAGGGATAAATAACAGCGTAGTGTCTAGCTATTCAAGTATAGTTCCAAGGTCAAACCCAAGAGAGTGGGTAAAACTCGAGGTAGCAGCTCGCTCATCTGCTCGAGCCCGGTCGGCTGCGGCATTCTACCGCAACAACTCCTGATGCTGGGCCTCCAAACTTTGCTAGCGAGTGTCTGGACTCTGATAATGAGCACCCAACTCCTAGTGATTAATATCTGAGCTACGGTAATGAGAATCTAGGTCCTGGTGAATAATGTACAAAGCCTGGAAATGACCATCGAGCTCCTAATAGTGCTGCTCGTACTCATCGCCCCTCACCGCCATCACCTACAATTATAGAAACATACAATGAAAATCATGTCCATATATATAAAAACATAACATTTCATGAATGGTCAAGCATATAACAGGTTGAGAAAAGGAACATATGCGTGTAACGCTGGCCACTTTATCCATCTCCTCATGTGCAACCTGCAAAAAGAATAAACAAACGTCAAACACCTCTACACTATGGTTGAAGAAAATATGTTTAATCAAAGACTCACATGAGTAGCTTCAGGAGGATCATAGGCCAATGTGTGGTAGCTCTGCGGGAGAGGCACTTGTCTCTCGGTTACCATAAAACCCATCAAACAAAAAGATGAGTCAAAGGAATTGCAAACCTTCCCTCAATAACACCGGAAGAAGACATTCTTGCACCTTCGATCGAAGCATTCAAATCGAGAACACGGACCCTCTTCTGGGAGGCCTTCTATAAGGATAGATAAATGATCAGAAGTAGGGTCGATATAAATAAAATAATTAACACAGCTCTCATACTTGATAGCCTACACCGGTGCCACTAGCACCAGCATCGGAACCATCAACTCCCTAACTCCTGGATCATGTAGGAGGTTGCACTACCTCGGGCTAGGTCAGAGGATGAAGTGGGAGCAGCTTCTCCTGAATGAACTCCTCATAATCACCGCATCGGCCAAAGAGCCTCACACCATGCTTCTTGAAGAATAACTGCCTCTCCTCAGGATCGGTGATCACTAAGTGGGCCTAGAATAGTCCAGTGGGAAGCATAGGAGGGATGCCTTTCTCATCCATCAGCTTGGTCCGCCAGAATTGGATACGCTCACCCAAGTACCACTCGTAGGTCCTGGGTCCCTCCAAAATAAAGCAACATTAGTCCACCTCCCTCCCAATCTCCTTCACCATATAATAGCTATGGAGCCCCATCCAGGGGTTACGGTCCACCTAAAAAGAAACAACGAAGTTAAAATAGAGTGAGTTTCGGGTAAAGGATGAATGTAGTCATATCTACCAAAACAAGGATCATCACCTACTCGAGTGTCAGATCACAGAGATACTGGTAACAACCTACGGAGTCTAATACATCTCCCTCGAAAGCTGAACAAATCTAGGCTATGCAAGGGGTATCATCAGGAGAATCAACAAACCTTGGAGTAGGAAGGAAACCGTTAAAAAAAGCCCATACCTGCAAGATCGAAAAGTCAATCAAGGTTAATAAAAAATAACCGATATTCACAAATTGTAAAATGAACAAATGCTACCTGGAGAACCATGGAGCAGCATCGTAACGACCTCAAGTGAGCTCGCGTGACCAGATCAAGAGCAAAATATGTTTGGGCTAAGATCGCCCGGGGCCAGTTAAGGCCACTAAAGCTGTCCAAATCTGCCAAGAGCTCAATCAACCTGTAGGTGATCTCGTTGTTCGAGATCAGGAAGAAAGTCACGCTCTACAGGGTGGTTAGAATGGATCAGACGTATAATGGAACCTCGACCACCGAAATAGACCATCGACCGGTATAATACTCAACTAGAACACTATAATGCAACGCTTGGCCTCTCGGGTCAACACCAAACAAATCTTTGATGTGATGATAGGTAGTAGGAACCTTGAAGAACCTCTCCAAGAAGGCATCAAAATGAATCACAATCCCGACCCAAAGTAGGCCAATGATCGCTACCATGTCAAACGGATGAAAACTGTGGGAGATGTCGCACCATCTATGCACTAATGCAATAGATGTCGGATATAGTATTAACATGGGCCGCAAAGAACAGGCTAGGTTGTTAAACCTGGTGGCCTCCATGGCCTGAATAAGCTCTGGCAGAGAGGAAGCATGACACCATCAAGTCTGGATGAAAGAATATCCGCCCATGTGGTGAAGTGTAGGGGACTACAAGTAAAGTAAAAAAAAGACACATTTTGAAATTAAAAGCAAAATATATACGAAAAAAATAATAATTTAAATTTAAGATAACAACCGCAGAGACCCTGAATGGCATCGCTGTAAAATTCTGAGGAGCCTTAGAGGCCTTGCCAGAACCACTAGTGAGGACCCCAAGTTGTCTCACCAAAAATTTTGGCGAGGGTCGGAAGTTTTGGCAAGGTCCCTAAAGGACCCTCGCCAGAAATTCTTGCGAGGTCCCTAAGGGGCCTTGTTGAAAAATCTGGTAACCCCCTTTGGGGACGTCGCCAGAATTTGTCCATTGGAAATTTTTTCGGCGGACCCTAACTTAACTTTTTTCTAATTTTTGTACTTTTCTAAACTAAAATTCCGTGGCATGGTTCAAGTTTCAGTTAAATTCTACTCCCTAAACAACATAAAGGTGAATAAATTTGGAAAAAAGAAATAAAAATGTTTTTTAGAAATATACCTTGATCCGAGAAAGATGGAGCTAGGCTAGAAAATTGGTATCCAGTGTCTTTATAGGAGTGGTAGGAGTGAACCCCAACATGGTGTCCCTTACACTGAAGTCGTATGCGACATCAATATCGACAGAGAAAACACTAGCCTAATCAGTAGGCTGAGGACTAAGATTGGAGGGTAACTAGAGCTACTTACTAGTGACTTTAGACAACATCTTTTCTAGAGAGAATGGGGAGAGAAAATATTTAGAGAGAGAGAGTAAAAGTGAGAAGTGAGAAAATAAGGAGAGAAGATTTATATTTATAAAGAAAATAGGTGGGCCCAAAATATTTATATTCTCCAATAAAAGCCTCCTAACACAATGGAGCAATGCACTGGACATCCCCGATATCTCCCTAACTCATTAAATTTATTTCTTGATGTTTTAATTTTTTGATTGGAGGGGTAAAAATTTTTGCTTCGCATAAACTCAATCAAATAATTAAAACATTCATTATAAAATGTATTAACATTATATTTTCTTAGATTTGTCACATGAAACAACTAAATTTCCTACTAGGAAAACGTAACCGAAGAAGGAAACGAGAATCTAATTCGGTTCGCTTTTCATGCAACCTACTATAGCAATTCCAACAAGCAAAGCCAACTGGAGGTCAACCCACAAGGGGCGCGTAATGACCACATCGGACCCACCCACAGGGGCATTAAACATCAAGGGACTTTGAAGAAAGAAACGGATGACATAATTAAGACACGGCACCCGAAAGGAAGGCCCATGTCATCACCGATCGAGAATAAAGAAGTCACCAACCGCACTGGTTAGGTATTTTCTCAATCCCTTCGCTCTTTTCGTGTGATCATACTGGTTCTATAACGAAAAGCGATCACACAAGGGGCAGCTGTGAGCACAGGATTTTGTACCAGCTCATGTGTTCGATGATGATGGCTTTTCAGGATTTTATCCTTGAATCACGCAATTCTTGATTATTTAGACGCCTTTAAATGGGAGTGTTCCTCGTTTCTAAATTTAAAAGGACTTTTAATAAAATTAATTAATTTGTCTTTTTAGTTCAAAAATTAATTAAAAATACAATAAAATATAAAAATACAGAGAAAATACAAAAAATACGAAAAAATTGTAGTTTACCGGAATCAGGGATCTGCCTCGCCAGACTTTGTCGAGGCCCGCCAAAATTTCTGATGAGCCTCGTTGGAATTTATTGGCTTTTTCGAATTTCTAGGATTTCTCCTATAAATATTTGGGAAATTTTCGGTAATCGGGTATAGAAATTTTCAGAGAAAAATATAGCTTTTAGAACTACAACAAATTTTGAGAATTAAGCAAATATTTTTTGAGATTTACACTACATTCTCAACAAAAAAAACTAAAAGATGACAAGAACTACTTTCTAAGTTCGAACGGGTATTTTCGAAGTTGATTCGCCCTGTAAGGGTAAGCCTCTGAGTTCCTATAACTGTTGATTTCGTGCTCATTTTCAGTTATTTCTTTTTCTGATTTTATTTGTGAACCTAGAATTTTTATTATTTTATTTTATTCTACATGTTGTAATTTTCTTTCTTCATCTGTAATTTCTTTATTAATGGAGATAATTGCTAAGATACCCCCACGAAGGGAATAAAAATTATTCCTGGATAACAGCCATCATTATTTTACCATGCGAGCAATTTCATTAATTAAAACGAGCAATCAACATGTTAATAAAATGAATTATTTTATTTCATATAACAAATCCATCACCATGATTCTTCAATAGGCCACACGGGCCTCGCTAAAGCTAAAATCGAGCATAAGTGCAATATGTTGTAATATACCATGTACTAACCTTTATGAATGCAGGTAGATTAGGATTAGATGTATGCCTAGGATTTTATTTTCCTTCGGGTATTGCAATTTCAATTATTTTTTTGGGAAATGTAATTAGTAGATTAGGCGGGCAGTTAAATCCCCCGAGGTTTTGTAATTTTTAACATTTACTTTCCGTATTTATTTATCACTTTATGGATGGATTTACCGCTTTCAAATGTACATGAATAATGCATAATAACTCGAAAATGACATAAGTTCAAACATGCGTACTTAAAAAAATAAGGTTTTTTGTAGCTGTAATAGCATGTGATCGAATAAGAAATAAGCAACTTATCCCGAACCCGAATCTCTGTGTCTTAGTGGGCCATCCCCGGACGTTAAGCCTCACAAGACTCTAAACCCTGGAAGAGCTAATCCAGGTGGCAACTCTACACTAAGAGAAGACAGATTCAGGTTTGACCGATAAAAAATGTTTTTGCTTTCTCAATCAAACTTTTTCAGGGTCTATGACCCGATACATTTCATTTTCAACTTTTAAACACCCCGGTGGAACATGCCTCTCATCTCAGCACACTCTCGGCCCATCGCTCTGTGTTATCTGCTCACAAGCATCAATCAAGCTCCATACTTGATGTTTATGTGGAAAAAAATAATTGTTTATTCATCCTTAAAGATAATCAGACTCTGGTTCTAAATTTGTTTTAGACCTGAGAATGTCTGAGGATTTTTATAAAAGAAATAGAAGAAAACTGATATGAAAATCATAAAGTTTCGGAATCCAAACGTGTTTTGGATTCGGATTATTCAAAAAAATGAAAGAAAATATTTTTGTAGTGTTTATCAGTGTTTTTACTTCTGAAAAGAAGAGTTTTTCTCTAAAATTTCGAGCCCCCTTCAATCCAAAAAAGTCCTAATATTTATTGAGGTTCTGGCCGGCTTTAACCTGGGCTCGCTGGAAATTCCAGTGATGGAGGCCCAAAGGTAGGAGAGGCCCCCCTTAAAGTGAATGAGAATATCCTTGCTAAAATAACGACAGGCACTTTGATTCATTGTACAATGAACAACTATGATTTAAAGATTTCGTTCTTTAGTTGAGTAAAGTACAGGATGAACCCCAATCAAAGCATTTACATGTATGGTCAAACATTGATAATATATATGAATCACCTAGACTAAGTTTGAGCAAACCTTAATCTAGTTATCAAATCATTTTCTATAACAAGAATTGAAACCTAAGTCATGCATAACATACTTTAATCAATTCATTGAAAATATCATTTTAACATATTATAATCAATCATGCATAGCATAAGGCAGGCTCTAATACCACTACTGGTTAATCAAGATAGTAATTGAACATGCAAACATTGAAGGTGGAATTTCAAAATATAAAATTAACCTAAGGCTCTCCTAAGAATGCCATGATTGATATAATCTAAGTTAAAAGGTTCTATATATGTTTATAGGTTTATAAAACTTATAAAAGAAACCTAGCATCTATGTTTACAACATTACCAGTTGATGCATTTGTTTCTTTGTTTGAGGTGTTCCCTTAGAGAAACTCAGTAGAACTTCGTTAGCATGAGCCTCCAAACTAGGATAGCCTCTATGATTAATCCACACGAATCTTCATCGACCAAAATCTCGTTGAGGTAGAACCTGTTAGTAGATAGCAACTACTAGACCTCTCGAAGACCAGCCTGAGAATATAAACTGAGAAGGCTCACTTTAATTAGAAAGAGCCTTCAAAAGAATTCTTCGTTGTTTAGAGAAACACGTGAAGGATCTCCCACAACTAACGAAGAAGGAGATGTCGAACTCAGAGAGAGAAACTGAGCTAAAGTATGGAATAAAGAGGAGCCGAAGGCCTATAAAAAAGGATAAAGGGGGACTATTTAACTCCCCTTCAAACATAAAGTGGAATGGGAATATTCCCATCCCACTTAGTAGGTTAGCTGCACGGGTCACTTGGACCCGCAGCCTAACCTATGGATCTATCACAAGGCAAGCTCTTGTGAGCTTGGCTTGTATAACAAGCATGAGCTTACGGCCTGCTAAAAGCCCATGCTTGCAAGCTACCCCTGCACTGTGCTAGTGGGCTTGCAACCTACTAGCGTGCTTGTGCTTGCCTTACATTTCCTCAAAAATATGTGCAATACCCGAAGGAAAAAATAAAAGCCTAAACATACGTCTAACCTGCATCCACAAAGGTCAGCACAAGGGATATCACATATGTTCGATTTGATTTTAGCGAGGCCCGTGTGGCCTATTTAAAACATCGAAGATTTTAAAGTTGTTAATTTAAATAAAAATAATTCATTTTTATTTACATGTATGTTGATCAATTTTATTAGTGAAAATGATCGCATGGCATAAAGTGAGGTCTGTTATCCAGGAATAATTTTAATTCCCTTCCTTGGGGTATTCTAATTCAAAAATTAAAAAGAAATAAAAGAAGAAGATAATTACAACATTGTTCATAATAACAAGGAATAAAAATAATTCCTAGGCCAAAAATAAAAATAAAAAAGAAATGAAGTAGATGAAAGCACAAAATCTGTGGTTCTAGGAACTCAAAGGCTTACCCTTGCGGTATGAATCCACTTCAGCGTATCTGTTCGATCCCCGGGAGTGTTCCTCGTTCGTTAGTTTATCTAAGGATATAAGAAGGAAAGATGAAGAGATTTGGAATCCAAATGTGTTTTGGATCCAAGGAAAAATTAGAAGAAAGTAAGAAATTATTGTTCGTATATTTTTATTTGAAAGAGAGGATTTTTCTCTCTGAATTTTCGAGCCCCTTCAACGCAAAAAGGTTCGACTATTTATAGAAAAAACTCGGAAAATCAAAAAAAAGGAAAAAAAGTTTGACGGGGTTCACCAAACTCGGTAGCGAGCTCGCCAGCCACCTTTGGCGAGGCTGGCCAGCCTCACTAAAGAGCTAGCGATTCTAGCCAGCCTCGCTGTGAGTATGGCGAGGCTCACCAAACCCTTGGTGAGCTTCGCCAGCACCTTGGCGAGGTTCGCCAAGTCACTGGCGAGCCTCGCTAGGACCCAAGCGATGTTTGTCAGGCTTTCTGGCGAGTCCAGATTTTGTTTTCGGTGGTGTTTTTTGGTTTTTTATTTATTTTTATATTTTTTGTTAATTTCTGAATTAAAGTCCTTTTAAATTCATCAACGTGGAAGACTCACATTTGAAGACTGTCGAACGGTAAAAAATCATGTGATTCCAGGATAAATATCCTGAAAAGCCATCATCATTGAACGCATGAGCTGGTACAAAATCCCGTGCTCACAGCTATCCCTCGTGTGATAATTGCTAGTTGTATAACCAGTATTATCACACAAACATAGTGGAGGGATTGAGAATATACCTGACCGGTGTGGATGGTTACTTCTTGTTCCCAATTGGTGATGACATAGGCTTTACTTTCTAGCACTATTTCTTCATAGGGTTATCCGTCTCCTTATTCAGAATCCCTTAGGTACTTGATGCCTCTTATGGGCGGGTCGATCGTTTCTTTCTACGATGTCCCTATTTTAGTCGGTAACCGTTTCATTCTTTGGTTGATAAATGAGATTGTTTCTTCATTCAGCCATCGAGATAACCATTTCCTTCTTCGATTATGTTTTAAATTTCCTTAATAGGATGTTGACTTATTTCCTGTAAAAAATCATGGAAAAGTATAATGTTAATACATTTTATGATGAATGTTTTAATTATTTGATTGAGTTTATACGAAGCAAAAAATTTTACCCCTTCAATCAAACATTAAAACATCATAAATAAAAAAGTTTAATAGAAATTTGGGGATGTCCCGAGAACCGCTTCGTTGTAGGAGGCCTTTTTTGCAAGTTTGACTTTAGGCTTGAGTAGGCCATCATCTTGTTTGTAGGTTCCTCATGTTGAGGTGGAGGTTCTTGTTTATCGGGACAGTGTTGCCCCAGTTCGGCATCGTCTTTATCTGTAAATGACATTATGCGAATGTAATGTATGCATGATTTTATGCATGAACAATTTTTTATCATATGATGTATGTTTGTCTATTGTAGGCTTCATGGGCTTCATTCAGTTAGGAGCATTCTCTTTTGCTGGTGCATGGTTGCCCCTATGACTTATCTTGTTAGGGATTCCGTGGATGACTCCCTCAAAGCGACGACCATGGGTTCGTTGAATCAGATTCAAATTCATAGCTTGGATCTAATTTGAGGGAAGTGTGGATGAGTTGTTGATCCTACGTTGTGTTGGCGATGATCGCTTGGAAGCCGTTTGCCTGAAGTGTTGAAGGTATATGATGCCTTGTACCATTCCGAGGAGGAGATGATGAATTTGATATTTCTATGGTCCTATGTTTTACATAGATCGCCCTTGAGGGTTTTCAATCTATCGCACCTTGTCTTAATTTTTGCCTGGACCGCCCTTTAAGATTTTCAATCTAGCAGTTTATTTTTTTATTTTTTTTATTTTTTGGATGTTTACTTGCGACATTCTACTATTGGCATGCAAGCAATCAAAATAAACATATGCATAAAGATTCAGCAAAAATGACAATTCATTGATGAACTTAACGGGGGTATAAATGTTTTAAATGATTTGATTCCTGCCATCGATTAGCCCTTTCAAGTTTTCTAACTAATGTTGTTCTCTCGATGTCCTAAGTTTTTCCTGAGTCACCCTTTTCGGTTTTTCAACTCAGTGGATTATTCTTTTAGTGATTTGAAAATAGGCCCTAATTTTTGCTCAACTAACCGAGTGTTAATTGACAGGCTAAATACAAATTTTTTTATTTTGTTTGTACTGCTTTTTATAGATTTATTTCTTTCACCTATGCGTGATAGTAATTGTGTAAGACTTGGTAGATCGGTCACCGTCCATGTCCACGACTTTGGTTGTTATCTCGTTCAGTGTTTCTGACCGATTAGTTAGTTGGTGCTCATGCTGCTTTGTTGGCTTGTATTTGATGATAAGTCTCGATCATCAGTGTTTCCTTTGATGGTGCGATGATTGCCCCACATATAGTAGTGAGTCGTGTGAAGAAGTTGTTGACGTGTTCAACAATCTGACTCCTTTCTATCTTTAATGTTGTGATATCTATTTTGAAATTTCTAGGGCTTCAATCATTGCTTGATTGCCCCACAAATGGTGGTGAGCCGTGTGATGGAGTTGTTGACATGTTCAACGATCCAACTCCTTCTTTGTGACATTGCACCGATTGTTTGATCTCATGAATGGTGGTGATGGAGTTGTTGACGTGTTCAACAATCTGACTCCTTCTTTATGATGTTCCACCTGTTGTTTGGTCTTGTGAATGGCTGTGATGGAGTTGTTGACATTTTCAACGATTAGTCTCCTTCTTTGTGATATTGTGTCTGTTATTTGATTGCCCCACAAATGGTGGTGAGCCGTGTGATGGAGTTGTTGACGTGCTCAACGATCTGACTCCTTCTTTGTGACATTGCGCTAGTTGTTTGGCCTCAACTTGCTTGGTTGATATTTTTGGCCTTATTCTTGCTCCAATCCTTTTGATCTTTGTGTGCTTCATTCCCTTGATTAAGTCAATGGACGTTTCATGCTTGGAGATCTTTCCATTGATCTTTCATCCTTGTATGATGAGGCAATTACTATCACGCGTTGTCTAAGTACATGTATATGTCTCTCACTTTCTCTCAAGAGTCAAATCATTTGAATTTATTATGGGGAATCCATATATACCCAAATTAATTTCATGAAATGATGTGTCACGTGTGCTAAAAACATTATGTATATGTTTATGAGAATGCGTGATGTTATTGATAAAATATCAAGCAAATAAACAATGTTTAATTTATTCAAAATAATTCAAAAGCCTCGTGGGCAAAGTAGCTAAATGCTAATTATTACATAATCTTCCCTCATGTTAGTCCTCCCTAGATGTATCAATGGATTCGAAGTGCTCCATCCTATCCACCTTCTCAAACACTTCTTGATAGCTCGAAAAGATGTCTTATCGAAACTTGTTCCTGTATGAAGGTAGTGCATAGTCCAGAAGCTTGGTTATCATCTCTAGTAGGGTCAAGCGAGCCCTAAGCTTGACCTGTGTCACCATCTAAAGTGCATAGTAGGATTTGAAGCTCTCACCATGCCTTTGCCTTATAGCCTCCAAATGTTGCATTGTGGTTTCCATCTGAGAGTTGAAACCATAATGCTTCGGCATAGCTTGAGCGAGGTTATTTCAATTGGTAGCTATGTCTAGCTGAAGGTGGCTGTACCATTCATTGACCGGGTGGCCTAAGGTGATGACGAAGAGCTTAGCCATCATTTAATCGCTGACTCTCAATGCTCTCATCACTGTTTGATAATGCGTCAAGTGAGCGCATGGGTCTCCAGATCTTGTGGCATTGCAAAGTTTGGGGGCAAGCTATATTCATCCCCGATTATCAGTTGTGCAAGGTACGTGTTCCTTAGGTGGCCATAGTGAGTGGCCAAGAACTGTTGCCATAGTTCCGCCATGCCAGGTTGTTGGAGGATGGGCTTCCCTGCGCTCGGATAAGAGCCATATAGCCCCTAGGGATATGCCGCGAAATGGGGAAGTTGAGGTGCCTAGAATTGTGAGGCGATCGACTTACTCCAATTAGGAATAGGGTGTTGGGTCATTCCTTGGTAGAAAGGCCTTGGTGCTTATGCTGGCTGGATAGGATGACTTTGGCCTACCCCAAACTAGTAATAGGCAGTAGGAGGTAGGGGCATCATGAGTGAAGTAGGAGGTCCCCCTGTTGGATTGACATTGTTAAGGGTAATCTTCAGGCTGGACACTGCATTCTAGGTCCTCCTGACATGTTGGAGAATGAGCATAGCTAGCTGTTCGTTGTTGTCAAAGGCATTTATGGCAGTTGCAATCTCGGCGCTCACCTACGACTACTGAGAATTTTATCCCTTACAGACAAGGTGATCGTCCCTCGTACCTTCTCCTTGTGGATTGGCCATAATAGTGCGCTGAACTGAATCTGAGTTTGAACCCGAGTCCTCACTTGAGTCAATGTACGGAACCCCCTCCAGATTAGCCACAATTGGGGAAACGCGTACCAGGCGATGAGTAGGCCTCTTCCAAGCCCCTTTAGTACACGAGTAGAATATTAGACCATGCATGTAAGATTCATGATATGACTTATGATGCGGGTAATGCATAAGATTTTTAATGTTAAAGCTGCATTCACAAGGGGTTAGCATGTCATGATGTGAAATAACATGTATGTCAATCCATTTGAAACAAACAGGTTAGTCATTAGGTAAAGGTGAAAACATGTGGAAAAGAAAATCCAACAATGGGGGTTGGATCTCAGATTTGTACAATATTGGTGTGACATCGTAATATGAGTGGTGTAAGTGAGTTGACTAAACTACCTATCTGGTAATAGGTCAATGATTTGAGGTTTTGTACTACGACTAGGTCTCATGGAATGAGAAGGTCAAAATTGTTTCGGGTACGCGGTGTGACATACCCTAATAAAATGAAAATAACTAGCATATGTAGCTACCTAATGAATGATTTGGTTATTTTGCCTAATTAGGGCAGCGTTTTTTGGATACCCATGTGGTCATCACAATTTGAGGGTATGTGGTGATACGTGAATTATTGCCTTGTGTGGGCGAATGATTCGGGTATGAAGCATATACCCTTGAAGATTAGGTAAGTTAAGAATTTTGAAGTTTGCCTCGTGTGGGCTTAGGATATTAACTGGGATATCTTTTAATGTGGGAAAAATGGTTTTGGGTAGGTATTTGCCTCGTTTGGGCTTTTCGTGTGTATAATTGCCCTAGAAGGGACGTGAGTTAGACGTCGAGTGGACATCTCATGGGTAATGTAGTGGAAATGTTATTCCCCCTTGCAGGCTAGGGGTCGGATGTCAAGTGGACATCACGCAGCATAAGGAAGTATGTTTGCCATGTACAAGCCAACAGCAGGATGTCTAGTGAATATCTCGCTGAAAAGGGGTAAGTGATGTTCCTAAGTGGTTTTTTATGTTGTCCTAGGGCAACACGATCTATAGTGTCAACTGTGCCTAAGTGTATGTGATATTGGTTTGGTATGTACATTTAATATCATGAGTGTGTGTACAAAAATTCATGGTTAGTATGACATTCATACAATGACATATTGAAAGCAGTATACACATAGCACATAGCATGCCACGTCTAATCTTCCAACCATATAACTCCTGCATGTAGGGTTTTTGGCTAGTCTCTTTCCTAAGTTTGGTTCATCTTAGGATCATGAAGATACTAAGGAGTGCACCTGCAGGGAAATATAATGCATGATTGCGTGTTTGGGTAATACCCTAGGGAAAATGCCTATGGTTTATTTACATGAAGGTTACAAATGGGTTGTTGATGTAGGAGGTTCTTATTGCGCTAAAAATACACTCCAAGCCACTAACAAGGGAGGTACATACGATATGGCAACAAGTGCTCCACCAGCTCAAGTACTGTCTTTTCTCATGGAGGCAGATTAGTACAAGAGAGAGCTTCGCGGTAATGCGGGTACCTTATACTTATGGGCTAATCCCTTCTACTGCAATGCGTTATTATGAATATGTCACAATTAAGAAAAAATGGAATAATGTGATCAATAATTTTCGGCACTTATCCAAAATCTAAAGCCTTTGAAAAAAAAGTTCTAGAAAAAATTCCCAGCGGAGTCGCCACTGTGAGCGGATGACACGGAGCGATGGGCCGAGAGCGCACGGTTTCATAGGCGCAGTCCACCGGGGTGTTATGTAAAAAGATGCACCAGCTCGGGGACCCGAGGAAAAAGGTTTGAAAGAGAAAAGCGAAAATGTTTTATATTGGTTCGAACCCAAATCCACCATCTCTTAGTGTGGATCGCCACCTGGATTAGCTCTTTCTAGGAATTAGAGTCCGGTGAGGCTTAACGTTCGGGGGACGGCCCACTAAGACACAAAGATTCGGGTCCAAGATAAGTTTCTTATTTCTTAAGTGATCACATTATATTAAATCTACAGAAAACCTTATTTTCTTAGTTATGCATATTCGCACTTAGGTCATTTTTAGAGTTTACATGCATGATTTACGTATAGAAAAAGCAGTAAATCCATCCACAAAACAGTAATTAAATGCGGAAAGTAAATGTGAAAAATAAAAATTACAAGGCTTCAAAAAATCGGAGGATGCAATGCCCCGCTAACCTATTAATTACATTTCCTCGAAAATATGTGCAATACCTGAAGGAAAAAATAAAAGCCTAAACATACATCTAACCTACATCCACAAAGGTTAGCACAGGGGATATCACATATGTTCGATTTGATTTTAACGAGGCCCGTGTGGCCTAGTTAAAACATCGAAGATTTTAAAGTTGTTAATTTAAATAAAAATAGTTCATTTTTATTTACATGTATGTTGATCAATTTTATTAGTGAAAAAGATCGTATGGCATAAAGTGAGGTCTGTTATCCGGGAAAATTTTTATTCGTTGGGGTATTCTAATTCAAAAATTAAAAAGAAATAAAAGAAGAAGAGAATTACAACATTATTCACAATAACAAGAAATAAAAATAATTCCCAAGCCAAAAATAAAAATAAAAAAGAAATGAGGCAGATGAAAGAACGGAATCCACAGTTTTAGGAACTCAAAGGCTTACCCTTGCAGTATGAATCCACTTCGACGTATCTGTTCGATCCTCGGGAGTGTTCCTCGTTCGTTAGTTTAGGTGAAATTGTTGATGTAAAGGTCCAAGAAAATCTTCATTTAATTATTGGAATTTTAGTATAATTTAATTGGAAAATACGTGTTTATCTATCCAAAAAGATAATCAAACTCAGGTTCTAAATTTGTTTTAGACCCGAGAATATCTGAGGATATAAGAAAAAAAGATGAAGAAATTTGATTTAAAGATGAAGAGATTTGGAATCCATATGTGTTTCGGATCCGAGAAAAAATTAGAAGAAAGTAAGAAATTATTGTTCGTATATTTTTATCTGAAAGAGAGGATTTTTCTCTCTGAATTTTCGAGCCCCCTTCAATCCATAAAGGTCCAACTATTTATAGAAAAATCCTGAAAAATCCAGAATTTGCAAAAATGTTTGGCGGGGTTCGCCAAACTCGCTGGCGAGAAAGAGCTGGCCATCCTCGCCAAAGAGCTGGCGAGGCTGGCCAGCCTCGCCGCGAGTTTGGCGAGGCTCGCCAGGGAGTTTGGCGAGCTCGCCAAACTCCTTGGCGAGCTTGCCAAACTCCTTGGCGAGTCTTACCTTGCTAGCGGGTCTGGAAAGGCTGGCAAGGCTCACAGACCCTTGGCGAGCCTCGCCAGAGTTTAGCGAGGTTCCCCATGTTTTCTTGTGAGTCCGAATCTGGTTTTCAATGGTATTTTTTGGATTTTTTTTTTTGTATTTTTATATTTTTTAGTTAATTTCTGAATTAAAGTCCTTTTAAATTTAGCGATGAAGAAGACTCCCATTTAAAGATCATCGGACGGTCGAAAATCGTGTGATTCGAGGATAAATATCCCGAAAAGCCATCATCATTGAACGCGCGAGCTGGTACAAAATCCCATGCTCACACAATCTAGTTTATTGATCTCGGATTAAGTGTCAGATCATGTAATAGCAGTAGCTATCCTGGTATTAGACTTGTTTACGAAGAACACCACTCAGTCATTATGTATCAAGATTGACTAGAAACCCGTTCTATTAATCTTATACTCTGATCAGAGGTTCAAGAGTGGATTAGGTCAACAAGGTGCCCTAATGTACATCTCCCACTATATAACTATATCAAGAGCTATAGATCCCATCTTGACTACTCAACTTACTAACATGTGATCATAACCATACCCATTATCATCCATGTCATTCTAATTGCCAGGGTATGAATAAGTATGACCCAAAGTATAGCAACTCCTACACAAGGTAACGAGTATCTCATGTTTGACCATAATTATACTTCTACTACAATAAGACATGACACCAACACATGGATATAGTTATTTCCAAGTGTCTATCTTACAGCTATCTCTAATGTGTTACCCGAATACATTCATGTGTTAACTCAAGGTACCACCTTCAGCTCATAAGATCGAGTGCTTGGATCTAATCCAAGGAGTAAGCCTACACATGATAGTTTGTTCATTCCATTGAAATCTAGTCTCAATAAAACAATGATTAGAGATATTTAGACTATTCATAGTAACATGTATGTGCAGTTCTCAAACCACATAGCTCCCACTATATCTTCACACTTTCATGCTATGAAGTAGTCATGGACTTTGTCTCATCAATGTGCATATTCATATTTAATACTATACATATATAATACTAGCGAGATACATAAATAAATTGAAAGCACAAATAAGCAACAAAGATGCCTTAATTATTATTAATAATAATTTGAAACCGTTTGTACATTATAGCTAATAAAGATATATCGCCCTAATTACCTCTAAGGCATACATCATGTCCAACAATATCTCTCTATTACAAATAGATTGAACAATTTGCATTTTCTTGATTACTTGATTTAGAATTTCTGAAAGTTGGGAATGAATTAACATAGTTTCAACTAATTAAGAAATTCAAGGTGATTCACCAAGTTTGACTGCCTGCTTAAGTCTTTTATTTATATTTGAAGGTATTAGAAGTAGTCATTGCAAACTTCTCGTCCTGATAGTTCTTCAATTTCTCTTCTCTTCAAATCTTTCAAATTTTCTCGTCTGAAACAGATTTCATATCGTTTAGATATAGAGATTATGAATGTTGAAAATTGAGTATATTCTGTTAATCCAATGCAGCAAAAAGTCATTTCCTTCAAGAAATCCATTTTTATAAAGAGGCGCGCGAGAAGCAACGTGGAATTCTTCAATTCATTGACTTGCTAACATTGCAGAGTTGCACGAGGACACTAAGAAACATCACATGTCAGAGGATTCCTTTTTTCTTGGACATTAGTGCGGATTCTCCAACATTCCGTACTAACAATTTTTGTTTGTGAGGACCATTTGAATAACTTCTCTAATTTTAGCACCTTTTCTCTTCAAAAGCATCAAAGGAATATTCTGTTCCTCACAGAAATTGTTAAATGCATTTGTGTCATTATATTTCTTTAATTATTGAAATAACTCAGCTTTTATATATGAAGGCCAACTCAGCTTCGATGAGCCTATATCTTGTTAACTATGTAATACTAAGCTTAACTCAACTTTTCTTACTCTAAGCTATAACTTAATTAATATCTCGATAAACTGAGTTATTTTCCCCTAAACACCTCAAGTAAACTTAATTAATTAAGACTATACTTAGTACTTAATTAAGTTCACTATCCTAGTTAGTTTGTTATTTTAATGACATTTTAAGTATTGTGAGTTACTATTAACTTGGGTTTAACACAAAGTTTCCCTTTTGTATTGGGAATTCCTTCAATCAAAAGAAAAATACTCAATAGTTTTTAAGACTTTTGTTTTTCACCTTATCTAATGTCCCATCCATCAATGAAAGGACCTCTCTAGCCACCCAATAGTATGGGAGGTGTAACATATGTTAGCTAAAGGTGTAAGGGCCCTAGAGAGATTATTAGAAACTCAAAACCAGAGAAATTTATAGTTGATGCTACTAAGATGTCGATGTCATTGTGTTATTGCAACACCGATATCGACATTGCCCAATGTCGATACCTACGTTGCAATATCAATGTGGGCATTGGGCTTTTGGGCCTGATTTTGGCTCATATTGAGCTTGGTTTAGTGTAGGAATGGTTTTTAAGATCTTAAACATTAACAAGGAGAGCTTCTTCCATGAAGATTCAAGACCCTGTCATAGTGAAAGAATAACAAGGGAATTAAAATTACAGCATCATCATTGAGCTCACGAGTGAGATCAAAATCCCGTGCTCAAAAGCTGCCCCTCGTGGGATCACTACTGATTATGTAATTAGTATGGTCACAAGGAAAGAAAGTAGCAGGGTTTAGAAGTCATACCTAATTGATGGTGGCTATTTTTCCTGATCAAAGTTCCTTAGGTGGGGGGTCATGTGCTTTTCTTCGAGTGATATGACTTTGATTTAGATAACTATCAATCGTTTCATTCAGCAGTTGGCAATAGTCCCTAATTTGGGTGAAAAGGTTATGTCATTTCACCCTGAATCAGCTACTTCATGCAAGCTGACCTCCAGGTTATAACGGCTAGTTAGTTTTGCTGAGAGGGGATGCTTGACGTATTCATTTATTCTTATAGCGACCTTGTGGAACGTTTCATTCTTCAATCGAGCAAGTAGTTTTTAACAGAATAAATTAAAATTTTTCCTATTATTTGCAGTCCATGGAAGGACAGGTTGATCCTTTGCAAAGTCCTACGGTAAGATATTCAAACATTTTGTTAAAATTTCCCATATCATGTGCGTTTTAATTCTCATATTGATAAGTCAAAGGAAAAAAAATTTTCCCTTCCATCAAGTATTAAAACATAAGGGGTTTCCTAACCCAAGGTTGGAATGGAATTGAGTTTAAGATGTTCAGAGGGTCTCGAAAATCGATCTACTACATTTTGATGTAGCTGCAATTATATTATGTCATATGAATACGACTTGAATTCGCAAACAAAGAAGTAAGACAGACAGAAAAGCCCACACTAATACTAATCATCACAAATCGGTGTTGGCATTGGTCAATGTTAGTATCGACATTAACATTGACATTCCCATGTGCCTATATAAAAGGGAATTTTCCCATTTTTCTCTTAACTATCCCATTTTCTATTTCTCTCAAAGAAAAATCACCTCTTTCTCCATTTTCTCTCCATTTCACTCAAATCTGACACTATGAGGGCCAAGATTAAGGGTAAGAAACCTTGCAACATCATGACTTCTTCCCTCCCGAAGTATTTGCTTCCAAATGTGCTTTATGGCTCAAGGATACATTTCGAGCAAATGATGATTTCATCGGCTTTTCCTTCGATTCCTCAATCATTACACTATCCCTGAGGGTGGGTGAGCATGTCTTAAGCATCTAGATAACCTAAAAACACATTATGTTCCCTATTTTGTCCGAATTTGATTTTCTTGATTTTTCTTAAAACATGGATTGGAATCGATTTTGTATGGAATCGGTCCATGAATAGGTAGTTTAGAGGGCCCCTTGGACATTTATAATTATGTAATGCATGATCTTAGACACATTATTTGTCGATTTTTGGCCAAAATTAGAGAAAGGAATGATTATGGGCATTCTATAACTGCAATGTTGGTGTTGGCATTGCAGTTGCAGATCTAACATTGAAATCAATGTTAGTACATCAGTATCGATTTTGGGTAATGACAACACCAACGTTGACCAGGAAAAGTCTCCTTTTCTACATTTTTTGCTATTTTCTATGCTTTTTGCATGCACCAACTATAATAGCTCTTGTTTTGTCATCATTTAAGTTTTTAGACTAATACGTATACTGCGTGAACATATCCCTTTTTTGTGATTTTTACAAGATATGCATGTATGTAGAGATAGAAATACACATAGTGCGATATCGTTCAATATTTATGTTCTTGATTGTGGTTCAGAATTATGATTTTGCAACCTCATTCTTTGTGATTACCAATGGGATAGGCACCTTGAAGAATTGGTGGACTTTGATCCAACGCTATCCCGAGCTAGAGGCCGCCATTATAGACACCACCTTTGGAAGGATCGCTAGCGTGCTACATGAGCAGATGCCCCATCTATCCCATGCTACTTTGACTGCCATGGTGGATTGTTTATCCGATATGACACATACTTTCCATTTCTCAGTTGGTGAGCTAACCATTACACCATCAGACATGGTGGCTATGATCGGGGTTAGTTAGGATGCTCGACAATACATTTTGACAAGTTCATTAATTGATTCTCGACACTAATGTGAGTGGCTTATAGGGTTGAGGACCTGTTCGAGGTGTTTCCCAAGGTAGGGAAACTCTCCTATGGCAATTTCTTCAAGTACTGGAAGAAGATTCGTCAAGTTCCTGCACTAGATAGGCCCTAGGTAGTTCAAGATTTTGTGATTAGCCTCCTATCCGTCTTATTCTTCAGAGTCATCCAATAAGATTAACTATGGGTTAATAAGGGTTGAGGATGTGGGGAGCTTTAAGAGTTTTAACTAGCCTCGAGCCATACTCGGCTAGAAGTACTAAGGTTTGGACTATTCATCGAGGGTAAAAAATAAGGCTCTCAAGCTCAATCACATCCTCCTCTAGTTACCTTTCTACTTCCCTTCTTTCATTTGATTATGCCTTCGCCTTAGTTCATCTTTATTTTGTACTAACTTTGCTTGCTTTATTATTTTTACAAGTAGGGCTTTCGAGTACCAAATTCTTCCTCCCCCTACCTTTGAGGACCCTTTGATCCCTAGGCTCATTTCTTGGCTGGTTGGTGTTTAGGATATGCAGCCTATATAAGTGGGTGACTAGAAATCGTGACTGCATCTATCTCCTGGTCCGGGACCATGTAATAGCTCTCCTCATCATTTTACTCTTTGCTTTCTACTTTTAACATTAAAAGAATGATCTATTTAAAAATACGTATTTACAAAGCATTATGCGTCTAACCTCTTTTTCCCTTTTTGTATTCTCATAGATGGTGGCGGACCCTTGGGGTAGTGTGCCTAACTGAGAGACTGTGCTAGCCATGAGGAGAGAGGTGGATGACCACCTCCTAGTACTAAAGAGACATTAATCACTTGAGTGGTATTTTGGTAAGAGGGTTTGTAATTGGAGGATCACCACATTAAGCAGTAGACCCGTACCTCCTCCTTCAGTTGGGGTGTTCAGGCCCAACCTGATGATCACTACCATCAGAGACCAAATTTATTTTCTCTAGTGGAATGGTCAAGTTATCACCTTTGCCACTGATCGTCACTTTTCCATTGATAAGTTTAATCCCTTAATGGTTCCGAAAACTTGTTCGTGAAACTTGGCTATAATCGTCCAATAAGACTTATCATTAATAATAATGCCAAAAACTTGTTCACAAAAATGTAGGTGTTGTCAATACCCCTTATCACATAGAAAAATGATGACAACTGAAAGTATATAGTTGCGATGTAGTTTTAAAAGATATCGAACCCACAGGGAAGGAATAGCTCTGAAGATCAACAAGAAAGACAAAGTAAAGGAAAAATAAAAATAGTTTTGAGATTTTTAAAAAGGAAGATCAGAATGAAAAGTAGAGTAAATATATATGTGATAGATGAGAGACTCTAAATACATAGATTTTCGCTACGAACAAGTATAGCAGAGAAAACATGCAAGTTTAACAAAGATATTACGATGCACTAGACTAATCTAACAAACCCGGTTCAACACACTCAGATGTTCAATGATTCGCCGCAGAGCAACACATGAAATAACTTTTCTAATCCTAACGCAAACGAGATAAGACTATTGTATAAACTTGGAAAACGTCAATACTATACTTAGTACGGGTTGCTCTCACATAGTCACATTTAGCAAGTTACCATTCCAAAAATGTTGGCTCACTAAACAGCATTATATCATAGATCCAGTGATTAGACAAAATATTGTTAACCCCGAAACTACTCTTAAAATTAACGCCAACGCATATAACTTGATTAACATAAAAGACTTAGCAAGAAATGCAAATTATGACACATAGACATATCATAAACTTTGAAATAGAAAGTATAAGTAGAAAGCAAAGCAAAGTTGTAAGGTATGCAAGTGAAAGCTAAAGTTGATCAAACTGTATCCACTCATTAATGGGAGCTGTCAATTCCCGCAATTCCTACGTCTTCTTTGAATTCAATCTCGGCCAGTACAGAACCTCCGCTAGGATGTTATTCTTTACGAATATCGAATAAACAAATATTGAAGAATGAAAACTTTTATTGATAAGTGATTTGCAAGTACACTTATACAACAATCGCTTGAGAATATAGAGAAATCTAGTGATCGAAATAAGGATTCGAATCACTTAAACATTTTCTCGCTAAGACTTAAGAACGTAGTGAACTCTCTATTTATACACACTATATTTGCACTCTAACATTTTCCCTCTGTCTCTCTGCACCATGTGCCATGAA
Source organism: Euphorbia schlechtendalii (assembly GCA_949673415.1). Classification (NCBI taxonomy): domain Eukaryota; kingdom Viridiplantae; phylum Streptophyta; class Magnoliopsida; order Malpighiales; family Euphorbiaceae; genus Euphorbia; species Euphorbia schlechtendalii. Next base: position 2,282 of record CATIWQ010057218.1, on the reverse strand, counting down.
ATTTGTGAGGTTTGCAGCCTTATTTATAGAGTTCGAAGGGTTGCGTCTATCCAAATGAAGGGTTGTGTCCATTGGTGAAAGATTAAATCTCTTCATTGTGATTAGTTAAGAAGCTTTGATATAATCCACAATGGATAAGCACCTTTTCATGATTGGTTGACTCTTGATAGGATTCTGTTCGTTGGTAGTTGATGGTGGTTGATCATGCTTATCTGGCGATTGTTAGTTAAAAAGATAATACCAGAAAACCGTGAATGTCGTGATCGCGATATACATGTCGCGATCATGAATCATTGATTGGCAATCTTCTGATTCTGAAGTAAACAAGTCACGACCGTGAATGATTATCACAACCGTGAATTGAGTTTTACTCAAAATTCTTCTTGTAACTTCACCGATCTTCAACAGCTTCGATCCTAAGCCAAATCTTTAAGTTCCACGCATCTTTTTTCACCTTTTTTACTCTTTTTTCATAGAATTCCACTTTAGCTCATTTTACTCCCAAGATTTACCTAGTATCTGCATTTGCATAAAAAACAACTACATACCACGTGAAATCTTTTATATGAAGTATAAAAATGACTAAAACTTCAGTGTTTATTGTGTAAAACTTTTATGATAATAAGTGTAATTATACACTTATTAATGAGTAGGATTAGTAATACTTGTGCTCTTTCCACTGGCCACATACTATTGTTGCTTGCCATATCTTCTAAAAGTTCAAAAGCTTCTTGACTAGTTTTCTTAATAAGAGATCCCGTAGCCATAGCATCAATTGCTCCTCTCATTGCATGATTTATTCCATTGTAGAAAATTTGTAGAATAACATTCTGAGGTAAACCATGATGAGGGCAGACTCGCTGAAGTTCCTTATAACATTCCTAGGCTTCGTATAAGGATTCACTGTCTTTTTGGGTAAAAGAAGTGATTTCTTTAATGAGTCTTGCGATTTTTGCTAAAGGGAAATATTTAGTCAGAAAGGCTTGGGCTAATTGGTTCCAGGTAGTGATTGAATTTGGGGGTAATGAATTCAACCAAACTTTCGCTTTATCACGGAGTGTAAATGGGATTAAGTAAAGTTTAATTTCTTTTTCAGGAACATTGGGCATTCTGAAAGTATCACAGACTTCTAAAACGTTTGCAATGTGAGCATTTGGATTTTCGTTGGGTATAACATAATATTGCACATAGTTTCTAATCATTTGAAGTAATGCTGGTTTTATTTCAAAATGATTCGCATCAATTGGTGGTCTAGCAATTCCTTGATTGTTACCATTGATGGTTGAAATAACATAATCCATAAGCCTTGGTTGAGGTTGATCCTGGTTTGGATCTGCATTTTCAACATGGTCTTGATTGTTAGCCATATTTCTTTCTTGTCTCTTATATTCTCGTCTTCTTGTTCTACCAAATCGTTCTATTTCTGATTCAAAAGACGCCAAACTTTCTCCCAAACTACGCGTACTTGGCATGCACACGCTAGATAGAAAACTCAATAAATAAGCCAGAAAAATATGTTAATAATAGGATAATATAAATAATAAAATAAATAAAAATAAACAATATATAAAATATAATTACCCATTTTCAAGATATTAAATCTCTAGAACACAATTATTTTCCCCAGAAATTTTGATTTCTAGACTGCACTTGCCTTCCCCAGCAACGGTGCCAAAAACTTATTCGCTACTTTTCTACTGATAAGTTTAATAATTTTTTTGCAAAGAGTTTGACTATATATTAATGGTGCCAAAAACTTGTTCGCGTAAAGTATAGGTGTTGTCAGTACCTCTTATCCAATAGAAAAACGATAATAACTGCAAGTATACAGTTGCGATGTAGTTTTAAAAGATATCGATCTCACAGGGAAGGACTAGCTCTAAAGATCAACAAGGAAGATAAAATAAGAAAATAAAATAAATTTGATATTTTGTGTTGGAGGGTTAGAATGAAGAATGAGTAACTATAGATGTGAAAGATTAGAGAATCTAAATATATAGATTTTCCTTACGAAATAAGGATAGTAGAGAAAACATGCAAGTTCAACAAAGATGTTACAATTCACTAAACTAATCTAACAGACTCGGTTCAAAATACCCAGATGTTCAATATTCACTGCAGAGCAACACATGAAATAACTTTTCTAAACCTAGAGCAAACGAATTAAGACAATCATATAAACCTGGACAACGTCAATACTATGCTTAGTACGGGTCGCTCTCACATAGCCACATTTAGCAAGTTACCATTCCAAAAATTTTGGCTCACTAAACAGAGTTATA
>CATIWQ010057209.1:0-20220 GCA_949673415.1 Euphorbia schlechtendalii | reverse complement strand
GAACGTAATATCTTTGATGAACTTGCTTGTTTTCTTTGCTACACTTGTTCGTAGGGAAAATCTATATACTTTTATCTTCTCTAATCTTTCATACATTTATCTATTCATCCATCATTCTAATCCTCCTAACTAAAATCAAATTTATTTTATTTTTTTTATTCTGTTTCTCTTGTTGATCTTTAGAGCTGGTCCTTCCCTATGAGATCGATATCTTTTAAAACTACATCGTAACTGTATACTTGCAGTGGTCACCATTTTTCTATTTAGATAAGCGGTACTGACAACACCTGTTCATATTTTGAACTTTTATCTTATCGGTAGAAAAGTGGGGAAAAAGGTTTTTGGCTTCATTTTAGAATATAACCCCTCTGAGTCATTAGAGTCGAAACCTTGCGATCAATAATCTAAGGGATCAAGCTCAAGACTGGTACATCATAATCATTCCATTATGCCAAGACTCCACATAGCATGCAAAACAAACAAGATTTATGTTTAAGTTCTTACACCTATGTCTATAAGTTTTAATATAACAACTTAAACCAAGAATGTAAACCGTATGCAGAATCCAATACCCATACTAGAAATAAACTAAGTCATAAAAGTTCCTTAGGTACGCTTGAACCTAATACCGATGAAGATTTCCAAGTAGGAGATGTCCCCATAAAGTAAATGAGCATTCAAGTCCAATTCTTGCCAAAATAATCGCGGATACTTCAATTCGTTGTACCATAGACAATTATGATTTAAAGATTTCATTCTTTTAATTGAGTGAAGTATTGGACGATCCTCAATTTAAGGCATTTACACATGTGGTAAAACATTATTAATTTATATGACAATCACCTAAACTAACTTTGATCAAAACCTTAATCTAGTTATCAAATCATTTTCTATGACAGGAATTGAAACCTAAGTCATGCATAGCATAATTTAATCAATTAATATAAAATCTCATTTCAATGTATTATCATCAATTTTGCATAGCAGAAGGCAGACTCAGATACCACTGTTGGTTAATTAAGAGAGTTAATGAACATGTGAAATTGCACGATGGAATTTCAAAACTTAAGATTAACCTTAAAGGATCTCATAAGCATGACATGATTGACATAATCTCCATTGAAACATTCCACAGATTCTTACAGGTTTAAAAAACTTAATAAAAGAAACCAAGCATCTATGTTCAAAGTATTACCAGTTGATGTGTGCCTTTCCCTTTGGTGTGGCAATCCCTTAGAGTAATTGGATAGAAATCCATTAGCATGACCCTCCAAACCACGATGACCTTTATGATTAGCCTACACGGACCCCATTGACCAAAACCGCACGTAGATGAAGAACTCACCAATTAACAAGAAGTAGCTAGACTACTCGTAGACCAACATGAAAATATAACTAAGAAGGATCTTTCTAAAATAGGAATAAGGTAAAAAAGAATTCTTGCGAAAGCGGAGAAACTCGTGGAAGATGTCACAAAACTCACGAAGAAAAGAAGTCAAAATTCAAAAGGAAAGACTAAGCTAAAGTGTTGAATAAAGGAGGAGGAGGGATCCTTATATAGGGAGAAAGGAAGAAACATGCTCCCCTCTTTAGCAATGTGGGATGGGGATTTCCCCATCCCACACGCGGGTCACTCGTGGGGAGCCCCAAGCTTCGCGGGTTGACCCGCGCTTATAGCCTGCATGGGCAGGTTGTGTGAAGCCCTCAAGGGAAGCCCAAGTGGGCTTCCCATGCCATAAGCAAGGCTTACAGGCTGCTCGTAGATCTGCATTACAATCCCATGCAAAGCATTGTGTTCGCCACTTTTCTACTAATAAGTTTAATAACTTGTTCACGAGTTTTTGGCTATACTCGTTTCGAAAGGCTTATCCCCAGTAACTGCGCCAAAAACTTATTCGCGTTAAAGTATAGGTGCTGTCAATTCCACTTATCAAAAAGAAAAATGATGATAAATGCAAGTATACAGTTGTAATGTATTTTTAAAAGATATCGATCCCACAGGGAAGGAACTAGCTCTAAAGATCAACAAGTGAAATGGAACAAAAGGAATAAAAGAAAATAATGTAATTTAGTTTGGAGGATTGGAATGATGGATGAATAGATAAATGTATGAAAGATTAGAGAAGATAAAAGTAGATAGATTATCCCTACGAACAAGTATAGCAAAGAAAAAATACAAAATCAACAAAGATATTATGTACACTAGACCTAATTTAGCAAATTCGGTTCTAGATATTCAGATATTCAATTATTCACTGCAGAGCAACACATGAACTGACTTTTCTAAATCTAGTGCAAACAAATAAGACGATTATATAAACATGGATAACAATATTACTATGCTTAGTACGGGTCGCTCTCAGATAGCCACATTTAGCAAGTTACCATTCCAAAAATATTGGATCACTAAACAGCGTTATAATCACAGATCCAGTGATTATGCACAATCTCGTTAACCCCAAAACTACTCTTAAAGTTAACTCAAAAGCATAAAACTTGATTAATATAAAAGACTCAACACGAAATACACATTATAACACATAGACATATCATAAACTTAGAAATAGAAAGTATAACTAGAAAATAAATTAAAGTTGTAAGGTTTTGTTTAGCCACTTTTCTACTAATAAGTTAAATAATTTATTCGCAAGATTTGGCTATATATTAATGGCGCCAAAAACTTGTTCATGTAAAGTATAGGTGTTGTTAGTACCTCTTATCAAATAAAAAAATGATGATAACTACAAGTATACAGTTGTAATGTAGTTTTAAAAGATATCGAACCCACTGGGAAGGAACCAAGTCTAAAGATCAATAAGGAAGACAGAATAAAGAAAATAAAATAGATTTGATAATTTGGATAGGAGGGTTAGAATGAAGAATGAGTAAATATAAATATGAAAGATTAGAGAATCTAAATATATAGATTTTTCCTATGAAATAAGGATAGCATAGAAAACATGCAAGTTCAATAAAGATGTTACGATTCACTAAACTAATCTAGCATACTCGGTTCAAAATACCCTATTCGTTGCAGAGCAACACATGAAATAAATTTTCTAAACCTAGCACAAACGAATGAAGACAATTATATAAACCTGGACAATGTCAATACTATACTTAGTACGGGTCGCTCTCACATAGCCACATTTAGCAAGTTACCATTCCAAAAATGTTGGCTCACTAAACAGTGTTATATCACAGATCTAATGATTATACACGATATTAATAACCTCGAAACTACTCTTAAAATTAACTCCAACGCATATAACTTGATTAATATAAAAGACTAAACATGAAATACGCATTATGATACATAGACATATCATAAACTTCGAAATAGAAAGTATAAGTAGAAAGCAAAGCAAAGTTGTAAGGTATGCAAGTGAAAGCTAACCGTACCCACTCTTTAATGGGTGTCGTCAATTCCCACAATTCCAACACCTACTTTGAATTAGGTCTCAGCCTGTATAGAACCTTCGCTAGGATGATATTCTTTACGAATATCGAATAAACGAATATTGAAGAATGAAAACTTTTATTGATAAGTGATTTGCAAGTACACTTATACAACAATCGCTAAAGAATATAGAGAAATCTAGTGATCGAAACAAGGATTCAAATCACTTAAACATTTTCTCGCTAACACTTATGAATGTAGTGAATTCTCTATCTATACACACACTATATCTCTCTCATGCACTCTAATGTTTTCCCTCTGATTGATTGCACAAAATTGTAAGGTTTGGAGCCCTATTTATAGAGTTCGAAGGGTTGTGTCTATCCATACGAAGAGTTGTGTCCATTGGTGAATGATTGCATCACTTCATTGTGATTGGTTGAGAAGCTTCAATCTAATCTACAATGGATAGGCACCTTTTCATGATTGGTTGATTTCTGATAGGTGTCTATTCGTTGGTAGTTGATGGCGGTTGATCATCATTATTTGGCGGTTGGTAGTTAAGAAGATTAAACAAGAAAACCATCTAAGTCATGACCGTGATATAAAAGTCATGACCATGAATCTTTGATTGGTAGATTTCTGTTTTGAAGAAGAACAAGTCGCGACTGCAAATGGTTATCGCGATCGTGAATTACTTTTTTCTTCAGAATTCTACTTGTAATTTCACTGATCTTTGACAGCTTCGATCCTAAGCCAAATCTTTAAGTTCCATGCTCAGTTTTCACTCTTTTTTCATATAATTCCACTTTAGATCATTTTACTCCCAAGATTTACCTAGTATTTGCATTTGCATAAAAAACAACTACATACCGCTTGAAATCTTTTATATGAAGTATAAAAATGACTTAAACTATAGTGTTTAGGGTATAAAATTAATATGAAAATAAGTGTAATTATACACTTATCAGGTTTGCAAGTGAAGGCTAAAGTTGATCAAACCGCATCCACTCTTTAATAGGAGTCATTAATTCCCGCAATGCTTGCGTCTACTTTGAATTCGGTCTCGACTCGTGCAGAACCTCCACTAGGATGCTATTCTTTGTGAATATTGAATAAAAGAATGTTGAAGAACAAAAACTTTTATTGATAAGTGCTTTGCAATTACACTCATACAACAATAGCTCGAATATGTAGAGAAATCTAGTGATCGAAATAAGGTTCGAATCACTTATACATTTTCTCGCTAACACTCATGAACGTAGAGAAATCCAGACATTTTTTACTCTCTATCTATGCATACACATGCACTATAAGACACACATAATCACTCACAATCCATGTGTGAGCACGAGATTTTGTACCAGCTCGCGTTCAATGATGACTGCTTTTCTAGATTTTATCCTTGAATCATACAATTCTCGAGTATCTAGATGTATCCGAATAGGAATCCTCCTCGTCAATAAATTCAATAGGATGTTTTCAATAAAATTATTTAATTTTATTTAGAAATTAATTAAAAAATACGAAAATATATAAAAAAATTCAAAAACAAAAACCTAAGGGAGACTGAATCCCAGGCCTAAGGCATGCCTCGCCAAAAAAAAGGCTTTAGTAAGGCAAGCCTCACCAAACACCTAGGCGAGGTAGCCTTGCCAAACTCCTTGGCGAGGCAGCCCTCGCCAAACTCATTGGCGAGGGTATGCCTGGCCAAACCCTTGGCGAGGAGCCTCGTCGAACTTTTTTCTGGCGAGACCCCTCGCCGGAAAAACTTACCTTTTTTGGATTTTCGGGATTTCTCCTATAAATAGTCAGGTCTTTTTCGATAATCAGGACCCGGAAAAATTTACAAACAAAATATAGCTTTTAGAACTACTTCAATTTCCAAGAACTAGATGAACATTTTTGGACTTTCACAACAATTTTTCCTAAACTAAAGAACGAGGAGGATTTTCAACGGCCGATCATATATCTTCGAAGTGGATTCATTCTGTAAGGGTAAGCCTCTGAGTTCTTAGAACTACAATTTTCGTGCTTTCGATGTTCTTCTTCTTCTGATTTCATTTGTGAACCTAGGATTTTTATTTTATTCAAATGTTGTAATTCTTCTTCATGTATCTTTCTTTATTAAAAGGAGACGTATTTTATAACACCCCCACGAAGGGAATAAAACATATTCCCGGATAACAGCCCTCACCAATTTACCATACGAGCAATTTCATTAATTAAAATGAGCAACCAACTTGCTAATAAAATGAATTGTTTTATTTATGTAACAAACACATTATCGTGATTGATTTTTTTTAGGCCACACTGGCCTCACTAAATTCAAAATTGAACATATATGTGATATCCCCTATGCTATTATTTGTGGATGCTGGTAGATTAAGATTAGATGTATGTTTAAGATTTTAATTTTCCTTCGGGTATCTCAATTTCTTTTTTTGGGAAATGTAATTAATAGGTTAGTTGGCGGTTGCATCCCCCGATTTTTAAGCCTTGTAATCTTTATTTTTCGCATTTATTTTCCGCATTTACTTACTGCTTTGTGGATGGTTTATTATTTCGCCTTGTGGATGGTTTATTATTTTTGCCATATGTGAATCATGCATTTAAAATAAAAAAATGACCTAAGCGCGAATGTGCACAATTAAGAGAATACGGTTTTCTGTAGATATAATATAATGTGATCCAATGAGAAATAAGCAACTTATCCCGGACCCGAATCTCTGTGTCTTGGTGGACCGTCCCTCGAATGTTAAGCCTCACAGGACTCTAATTCCCAGAAAGAGCTAATCCAAGTGGCGACTCCACACTAAGAGACGGCGAACTCGGGTTCGAACCGATCTAAATAACTTTTTTAGCTTCTCTTTCAACCTTTTTCTTCGGTTCCCTGATAAGTGTATAATTACACTTATTTTCATATTAATTTTATGCACTAAAAACTATAGTTTAAGTCATTTTTATACTTCATATAAAAGATTTCACGCGATATGTAGTTGTTTTTTATGCAAATGTAGATACTAGGTAAATCTTGGGAGTGAAATGATCTAAAGTGGAATTCTATGAAAAAAGAGTGAAAAAGGTGCAAAAAGGTGCTTAGAACTTAAATATTTGGCTTAGGATAGAAGCTGTCAAAGATCGGTAAAGTTACAAGTAGAATTCTGAAGAAAAATGTAATTCACAATCATGATAACCATTTGCGGTCGCGACTTGTTCTTCTTCAAAGTAGAAATCTACCAATCAAAGATTCACGATCACGACTTGGACGGTTTTCTGGTTTAATCTTCTTAACTATCAACCACCAGATAAGGATGATCAACCACCATTAACTACCAACGAATAGACAGCTATCAGAATTCAACCAATCATGAAAAGGTTCCTATCCAATGTGGATTAGATTGAAGCTTCTCCACCAATCACAATGAAGTGATGCAATCATTCATCAATGGACACAACTCTTCGTATGGATAGACGTAACCCTTAGAACTCTATAAATAAGGCTCCAAACCTTACAATTTCATGCAATTCAAGTAGAGGGAAAACATTAGACTGCATGAGAGAGATATAGTGTGTGTATAGATAGAGAATTCGCTATGTTTATAAGTGTTAGCGAGAAAATGTTTAAGTGATTCGAATCCTTGTTTTGATCACTAGATTTCTCTATATTTTCGAGCGATTATTGTATAAGTGTACTTGCAAATCACTTATCAATAAAAGTTTTCATTCTTCAATATTCGTTTGTTCGATATTCGGAAAGAATAGCATCCTAGCGGAGGTTCTGTACGGGACGAGACTGAATTCAAAGTAGACACAGGAATTGAGGGAATTGATGACTCCCATTAAAGAGTGGATATGGTGTTATTGACTTTAGCTTTCACTTGCATACCTTACAACTTTGCTTTGCTTTCTACTTTTACTTTCTATTTCGAAGTTTATGATATGTCTATGTGTCATAATGCGTATTTTGTGTTAAGTCTTTTATATTAATCAAGTTATATGCATTAGAGTTAATTTTAAGAGTAGTTTCAAGGTTAACAATATCATGTATAATCACTAGATCTATGATATGATGCTGTTTAGTGAGCCAACATTTTTGGAATGGTAACTTGCTAAATGTGGCTATGTGAGAGCGACTCGTACTAAGCATAGTATTGACGTTGTCCAGGTTTATGTAATTGTCTTAATTCATTTGCGTTAGGTTTAGAAAAGTTAATTCATGTGTTGCTCTTCAACGAATAATTTAACATCTGGGTATTTTGAACCGAGTCTGTTAGATTAGTTTAGTGAATCGTAACATCTTTGTTAAACTTGCATGTTTTCTCTGCTATCCTCATTTCATAGGAAAAATATATATATTTAGATTCTCTAATCTTTCATATCTATATTTACTCATTCTTCATTCTAACCCTCCTATCCAAAATATCAAATCTATTTTATTTTCTTTATAATGTCTTCCTTATTGATCTTTAAACATGGTTCCTTCCCTGTGGGTTTGATACCTTTTAAAACTACATCACAACTGTATACTTGTAGTTATCATCATTTTTCTATTTGATAAGAGGTACTGACAACACCTATACTTTAAGTGAACAAGTTTTTGGCACCATTAATATATAGTCAAATCTTGCAAACATATTATTAAACTTATTAGTAGAAAAGTAGCAAACAAGTTTTTGGTGCCTTTGCCGGGGAAGGCAATAGCGTTCGAAAGATCAAATTACCGGGGAAGGCAAGTGCACTCTGGAGATCAAATTGCTAGAGAATGGGCAATTATATTTAATACGTTTGTTTTTCTAAGTTTTTCTAGGTTAGTCTAAAATTTGAAGAATTGGAAGAATTAAAGAAGATCGTGACCGCGACATACATCTCGCGCTTGTGAATATCGAGTTTGAAAACCTACTATTTCTATGATTAAGGAAGTCACGATCGCAACATGGGCCCTGGATTCTCCTTCTCAATAGAACGGGGTTTTCTCTTTTCTTTTCCTTTTCATATTTTTAGACTAGTTATTGGTTTTTAGATTTTCAATTGAATCAAGTCTTCCATAATGAGGACGTTGTGTTCTTTAGTGTGGGGGGGGGTGGGGAATTGTAAATTGTAAATCCCAAAAAATCCAAAAAAATTGAATAAAATTAAAAAAATCGAAGAATTGAAATTTTTTTTATTTATACATTATCCATTCTTATACTTTACTAACATTTATCCAAGGTTATTTTGAGTGTTAGGTATTTCATGTTTGATGTTAGTGCACAACATATATCAATTTGTCAAGGATGAGTGGTGAGTAACATTAGAGAGCAACATTCCAAGTAAGTTTCGATATATATTTCGATGCAACATGAATTAGTATAAGTTATATAGATTTAGTTTAATGCTTCCGATAAGTTTAAGTGGAGTAATATCTAATGGTATTCTTACTATGAGTTTTATATGCAAATCTCGAATAAGTCCTATAAGTACTGAGTGTGTTTAAAGTGTTAGGAAACTATAGTCATAATACTTTGAAATTGATCAATAAAGGATGAGGGTATTAAAGAAATATCAAAAGAAAGAGGATAACCAATGAGTTATACAAAAGGTGAGTTATGGTACGGAGTAGAAACTGAAACCATTCATTGAATGAAAAAAGAAAAGAAAGCATCGCACAAAAAATGGGTGCAAAGTACAAAGTACTTCAAAAACATATGCTTAAAAGAAAAAAAAATGAGAGAGTGGTATGGAGCATAAAATGCAACCACTAAAAAAAGGAGAGAGTGGTCTGGAGCATAAAATGCAACCACTGAGAGTGTTTTAGCATCTTAGGTTACCTAAAAATTCCTTGAGAGAAATTAATCAAAGAGTGCTTTTTATGTCCTTTATACTTTATACTATGCTTAAGAGAAGGTAATATTCGAGTATGCATATAACGCTTATATGAAGATGCGATTCGGTTGACTCTCCATTAAGAGCAAAGGTATACAACTAAACTATATAAATTGCACATTACTAATTTGTGTGAAATTTTGAACTTCTACATGAAATCTTTTGCAACGTGGAATGTGGTATTCACTGCAATAGTCTTTCGCCAAATGAGGTACGAACTTGTTTACCAATTTATACACTTCTGTTGAATTTACCTTGAGGACAAGGTAAAAGTTAAGTGTGGGGGTATGATAAGTGTATAATTAAACTTAATATCATATCAATTTTATAAACTAAACACTATATTTTAAGTCATTTTTATACTTCATATAAAAGATTTCACGTGGTATGTAGTTGTTTTTTATGCAAATGCAGATACTATGTAAATCTTAGGAGTAAAATGATCTAAAGTGGAATTCTATGAAAATAGAGTGAAAAAGGTGCAAAAAGATGCGTGGAACTTAAAGATTTGGCATGGGATCAAAGCTATCAAAGATCGGTGAAGTTACAAGGAGAATTCTAAAGAAAAATGCAATTCACGGTCGTGACTTGTTCTTCTTCAAAATAGAAGTCTGCCAATCAAAGATTCACGGTCGGGACTTGTATATCGCGGTCGCGAATTGGATGGTTTTCTGGTTTAATCTTCCTAACTACCAACCGCTTGATAAGAATGATCAACCACCATCAACTACCAATGAATAGACACCTATTAGAAATCAACCAATGATGAAAATGTGCCTATCCATTGTGGGTTACATTGAAGCTTCTCAACCAATCACAATGAACTGATGCAATCATTCACCAATGGACACAACTCTTCGTATGGATAGACACAATCCTTCAAACTCTATAAATAGGGCTCCAAAACTTACAATTTCATGCAGCTAGTGGTGCATTAGAGTGCATGAGTGAGATATAGTGTGTGTATAGATAGAGAATTCGCTACGTTCATAAGTGTTATCGAGAAAATATTTAAATGATTCGTATCCTTGTTTTGATCACTAGATTTCTCTATATTCTTGAGCGATTGTTGTATAAGTGTACTTGCAAATCACTTATCAATAAAATTTTTCATTCTTCAATATTCATTTGTTCAATATTCGTAAAGAATAGTATCCTAGCGGAGGTTATGTACGGGCTGAGACCGAAATCAAAGTAGACTCAGGAATTGCGAGAATTGACGACTCCCATTAAAGAGTGGATACAGTTTGATCAACTTTAGCTTTCACTTGCATACCTTACAACTTTACTTTGCTTTCTACTTATACTTTCTATTTCGAAGTTTATGATATGTCTATGTGTCATAATGCGTATTTCATGTTTAGTCTTTTATATTAATCATGTTATATGCGTTGGAGTTAATTTTAAGAGTAGTTTCGGGGTTAACAGTATCGTGTATAATCACTAGATCTGTGATATAACACTATTTAGTGAGCCAACATTTTTGGAATGGTAACTTACTAAATATGGCTATGTGAGAGCGATCCGTACTAGGCATAGTATTGACGTTGTCCAAGTTGATATAATTGTCTTAATGCATTTTCATGCGCTAGGTTTAGAAAAGTTATTTCATGTTTTTTTCTGTAGCGAATAATTGAACATCTGAGTATTTTGAACCGAGTCTGTTAGATTAGTTTAGTGAATCGTAACATATTTGTTAAACTTGCATGTTATCTCTGCTATCCTTATTTCATAGGGAAAATCTATATATTTAGATTCTCAAATCTTTCATATCTATATTAACTCATTCTTCATTCTAACCCTTCTATCCAAAATATCAATATATTTTATTTTCTTTCTTTTGTCTTCCTTGTTGATCTTTAGAGCTAGTCCTTCCCTGTGGAATCGATATTTTTAAACTACATCGGAACTGTATACTTGTAGTTATCATCATTTTTCTATTTGATAAGAGTTACTGACAACACCTATACTTTACGCGAACAAGTTTTTGGCACCATTAATATATAGCCAAACTCTTTACGAAAAAGTTATTAAACTTATCAGTCTAAAAGTGGCGAACACTTCATGAGCGTGATCTATAGTCATGATCGCGACCATTTTTAATCTTTCTATTTCATCAATTTTTAGACTTAGTGCCGTAGTCTCCCAGTATTTAATCTCTAGAATGCACTTGTCTTCCCCGGCAACAGTGCCAAAAACTTGATCGCAAGGTTTTGACTCTATTTATTTTGAGGGCTTATATTCGGTAATTGTGCCAAAAACCTTGTTCCCCACCTTTCTACTGATATGATAAAAGTTCAAAATATGAATAGGTGTTGTCAATACCGCTTATCAAATAGAAAAATGGTGACCACTGCAAGTATACAGTTTCGATGTAGTTTTAAAAGATATCCATCCCACAAGGAAGGAATTTGGTTCTAAAGACCAACTAGAGTTACGAGGTAAAAGAAAATAGATAATTTTTATTGTTATTAGGTTGGTTGGAATATGATGGTAAATAAGTAGATAAATGTATAAATAGATTAGAGTAGAAGAAATTGGTATAGATTATCCCTACGAATAAGTATAGCAAAGAAAACATGCAAAATCATCAAAGATATTACGTACACTAGACTACTTTAACAGATTCGGTTCTAGACACTCAGATATTCAATTATTCACCGCAGAGCAACACATGAAATGAATTTTCTAAATCTATTGCAAACGAATTAAGACGATTATATAAACCTGGATAACAATAGTACTATGCTTAGTATGGGTCACTCTCACATTGCCATATTTAGCAAGTTACCATTCTAAAAATGTTGGCTCACTAAACAGCATTATAATCACAAATCTAATGTTTATACACAATCTTGTTAACCCTAAAATCACTCTTAAAGCATATAACTTAATTTATATAAAATACTCAACACGAAATACACAATATGACCCATAGACATATCATAAACTTCGAAATAGAAAGTATAAGAGAAAACAAAGCAAGGTTGTAAGGTATGCAAGTGAAAGCTTAATTTGATCAAACTGTATCCACTCTTTAATGGGAGTCGTCAATTTCCGCAATTCCTATGTATTCTTTGAATTCGGTCTCGACTCGTATAGAACCTCCGCTAGGATGCTATTCTTTGTGAATATTGAATTAACAAATATTAAAGAATGAAAACTTTTATTGATAAGTGATTTGCAATTACACTTATACAACAATCGCTCAAATATGTAGAGAAATCTAGTGATCGAAATAAGGTTTGAATCACTTATACATTTTCTCACTAACTTAGAACGAAGCGAAATCTACATGATTTTCTCTCTAAAACTATGTATGCACATATACCACACTACACACCATATAACATATACCACACACCACACACACACACAAAATTATGGAGTTTAGAGCCCTATTTATAGAGTACGAAGGGTTGCATCTGTTCAGACGAAGGGTCGTGTCCATTGGCAAGAGTTGCACCGCTTCATTGTGATTGGTTGCATTAGTTTGATCTCATCCACAATGGAAAGGAAGCTTTTCATGATTGGTTGACTTCCAAAAGGTGTCTTTTCTTTTGACAGTTGATGGCGGTTGATCATTCTTATCCAGCAGTTGAAAGAAGAGAAGAGTTAACCAAAAAACTATCAAGGTCACGATCGTGAATACTTGGTTGGCAACTTTTTGTTGTGAAGGTTAACAAGTCGTGACCACGATATATGTGTCACGATTGTGACATGCCTTTTCACTATGCCATAGATGGCTTGTCGCAACTAGAATGACTTGTGTTGCATTGAAGTGTTGCGATCTTTTAAGGAAAAAAAGATTTTTCGAAACACATTATAAAAAGTGTCACAAAAGTGTTGCAATAGATATGTCTGTTGATCAAATACACTTTCATCGCAACACTATCAGTCTAACCGTTGCGAAAAATGTCATGAATAGTGAAAAATTGATGGGCGGGAAATTTCTCGCTTGTTAATTGATGGAAAAATTAATTAAAAATTAAAAATTAATCAAAAAAATTATAAAGCACAAATCCACTCCTCTCATCTCTCTTAGTTCGTGGTTTCTTTGGTTGTTTGTATATTGGCGCTAATGTGGGGTTGGTCTTCCCGTCTCAGATTCCAAAAATGGAACCCTACTAATCTCTGCTTGACTTTTTGGTTGTATCCAGCTATGATGTTGCTCCACTTCTCTGATTCTTCCCCCACTCCTTCCGATTCTCAATCTGCTCATTAGGTTTCACTCTTTTTAACCTAATCTTTCATTATTTATCTTCTCATGGAGGTTATTTTTGTTTACATTGGTTAAATTTCCCGTCAATCCTCCATGTCTTTGTAGTAATGACCCACCCTTTGATTGTTTTTATGAAATTCTGTTGAATTATTTTGGTAATGGAAATTATGTTTTGAGTGTTAATCTCTAATCGGTAATCTCATAGCTTTTTATTATTTTTTTTCTTCCTTGTGTTAATTTGAGGATACTACGAATTACAATTTGCTTGAAAGTTGAATAGACCCCTCTACTGGAATCATTGTTGATCTCTTTTTCTGCAAATTGGGGTCAATAAAATTGTGGGCATGTGGATAAGTGGATTGCAAGCCACTTGAGAGCCATATTTAGTTGAATCTTCTTTTCAACAAAGAAAAGTGGGCAAAATCACAACTATTTATCTTGAAATGAATGACTCGATATTCCTAAGCATCTCAATTTTTTTATTTGAGAAAATTGGAGCTTCAAGATGAATGACTATTATTTTCTTGACTTTTCTCTTCAATAGCAGAGACAAATTCTTAAGTATGGTTTAAATCTGCTCAGAAGTAAATATTAATTTGTTGATATGTTGAAAGAATGGGATTCCCTAACAAATGGTGTCTTGTCATTGTAATAAAACACTATCGCGACGAATCCATCTATTGTCAATTGTGCTTTGTCAATTATTTATTGCGTCTTCAGATTCTAATTTATATCATCAAATACTAGTCAGATTCAATACTTTGCTGTAGTTTATAGAGCTTTTACATTCCTTAAGCGCATAAGAATCTCGATACATGACCATAATTGTTGTCTTAGTATACTTAATCCAACAGGCTACAACCTGTAACTTTGTTAGATATATTCTAACTAAACCATCTATGACCTTCCATTCAGTATTTCTTTGATACTATTCTCTTTACCTTGATTGTTGGAATAGAGAGACATTGATCTTTATGCAACAGTAATTTAGTGAAACATGAAAAATTGGTCTCTCTTTTCTTCTTTAGATTGTCTATTGATGAAAAATGAAGCCATTCAAGACATTGCTTAACTACTTTTAAAATGAACTTACCAATAAGTCCATGCTATTGGCCTTTTTTATTCATATAACAAAATGATTGTTGATAGCTTTGCTGTAATTACTCTTCATAACTAAACAATGGTCCATAGTTATTATATTTTAAATTACAACTTATTTACCATTGTTGCTATTTTGATGAGAGTTTAGAGATACATGGATGTACGCCACTATGTCTATAGTTAATATCATATTTCCTAAATATGGCCCCATTCAAGAATTTATTATTTCCTTGTCACCTTTTTGTAACTGCCTTACTCTTTATCTACTTAAAACACTTCAATCATCTAGCATTGGTTTACGTTAATAACTGGCTTAGACTATCTCAAATAGAAGCACTTGAGTCATCATTTTTTCTCGTGATACTTTACTTTCAAATTAATGATAGATTGTTTTATGAGCCAACTAAAATGAACTACCGGTTGATTATTTATTTCTTGATTGCTTTGTAACACAGCTAATTGGGAAAACTCCTATGGTCTACCTTAATAACATTGTGAAGGGTTCTATTGCAAACATTGTTGTAAAACTCGAGATCATGGAACCGTGTTGCAGCGTCAAGGATAGGTGAGAATAATGATTCCCTCTCCATGTTGAACTTCTACGAACATCTTGCAGAATAGATCAAAAACCTCATTCTGTTTAATCTCATAATTGACATAATGGTTGGGGTTTACAGATCAAATTTATACCATTACCTTATGTAGTAGACCTCAGTTTCTAAGATAGCTTTCACTTTTCAGAAGTTGATGCCCATACTTTGTAGTGTTTACAACTCCTGCATGAAGCTTATATTGTTGGAGATTTTTTGGGTCATTCTCATTGGTATTTTTAATTTTGTTTTCAGGATAGGTTATAGTATGATTTCTGATGCTGAGAACAAAGGACTCATAACACCAAGAAAGGTAATAAAATTCTTGTGGATCTGTTGGAATTTGTATGTGGTGGTAGTTTTAGTGGCATATTTCCTTCTTTTTTGAACATTTTTAGTGGTTGATATTTCCTTCATCAAATTACACCTATACTATATGTAGCCTCTCATATACAAGTGACTTGCGCATGCTTTTAGTAGAGGACAAAAATAAGGTTAAACTCCATAGAATTTGCCTTATAGAACTTGTTAATATCTATTGGTATAGTTTTGACTGGACATATTGTAAGATGCCATAAACTAGGAGTAACTTGCAATTAATAGTTACTTTTCCATGGTTCAATCATATAGTAGATCAAACATATATACAATATTAATAATTAGTCCTAGTGTGTTTTTTATCCCGGTTTCTCCTCCTTTATCTTATCTGTTAACTTATTGTTTTTGTTATCGCAATTTTTAATGCCACCATTTTCTTATACTACATTTGCATCCTTTTAAGTTCATATGTAGCATGGCTAATCAAAATCAGTGCTCTATTGTAAATAATGTTCTACAGGTAAAGAACATATTTTGCGGTACTCAAGATTGGAATTGATAGATTGGTGATGCTATTGACAAACTCGGTCAGCATCTAAGATGTTATTGCTTTTCACGTACTCAAGATTCAACAGTAAGAATTGACAAAATGTACAAAGCTTAAATAGTTATCTTATTGGAGTCAACTGTATGGATTTGTATTCTCTAAGCAATCCTATGTTGAATATACTTATGATAATCCCAGGTTGATTTCATCTTTTGTATAATTTTTGTAGTTTATTGCTTTTTCTCAGTTCTACTACTTAAGTGTCTTGTGAGGGCTACTTAATCTTGCTTTTTTTGTATCTATCATCTGATAATTTCATCTCTGTTACAGGTAAATGTTAACTTGGCAGGATTACCATGTGGGTTTGTTGAAGGGGGACCAATTGTGCTACCTGTAGGTCTTCAAATGATTGGTGTTGCATTTGATGAGGTATTGCCATTCGTGTTCTTTCTAATTGTAGTTTAGCTATTGAGGATAATCCTTAGACATGTACAATAGAGCTTGATTTTTTAGAAAGAAAACTTGACTAAAAGAATTGCTCTTTAGTTTGTCATTATTAATAGAATCTTGGAAAGATTACTACTCATAACTAGAAGAAGTAGAAGATAAACAACTTTTCTTATGTCTTCTAAGATTGGATGACTTTGATCTTTAGTGGATGAAAAATTGTTTTGACCTTAAATGAACAAATGTGATGTAGTAGGTCACATACTTCTTGAGGGTTAGATTGTTCAGATTAAGAATTAAGAATGGTTCTGTAGGTCCATCTGGAAATAACCAGCAACAGTTAAATTGCTCTATATTCTGCTATGATATATTTTGATTTTGTTAATCCTGAGTAGGATTGTTAATTGCAACTTATCTTTTGTGAAAAAAATAGGTATTGGGTTTTATGGGCGTTGGTTTCTGAAATAACAATGAAATATGAAACACTTATTTTTTTGTTTTGTGAGCATTGGTATCTATTTTACAAGTACAACATGAAAGTTTGTTATTTTTTAAAATCAAGCTTACCCGAGGATTCTGTAATTTGTGTGTGTGTGTGTGTGTGTGTGTGTGTGTGTGTGAAGAAAGTATCGAACTTACGAATGGTTAATAGGTTGCAATTGGGAGGAGGTTGGGCATATAAGAACTGTAGCTTATGAAGATGATAAGAGCAATGTTTCACACGCATGGCCGGTGGTTTAAACTTCACATATGTAAAGATCTGTTGGAGAATCTTTTGAGAATCTATTAGAAACATTGTATACTTTTAGTAGCTTTATTTTTAATTTGTATAGTATTATGTAATTTTTAGTTCTCATTTGAATTTGTATACAATTGAATATTATGCATTATGAATTAATTTAAAAAAATAAATTTCAAATTTTTTGAATTATGGCATCAATTAAGTGTTTTACAAATATGTTGCAATAAGTGTAAAAAGTGTTTCAAATGTGACATAAGTGTTTTTAAATAAGTGTTGCGACAACCTGATACGGTGTTGCAAATATGCTAAAAAGTGTTATAAGAAAAGTGTTGCGAATAAACAACAAAAGTGTTACGAAAAAAACTAATGGATGTTAACGTTGACGGTGACCAGTATTTTTTGCAACACAACAGAAGTCGTTGCAAGTATTAAAAAAGTGTTGCGAAAAGTCACTTGTCGCAACACATTTCGTAGTGTTGCGAGAGATAAAAAAAGTGTTGCGAAAATGACTTATCACCAACGACTTTTTTCATGAAAAAGTGTTGCGACAAGTGCTTTCGCAACACTTTTGGCACTTTAGGCAACATATTTTCATTGTTGCGACAGACCATTTATGGCATAGTGTTTTCACATGATTCCTCTTTGCAATTTCTATCGATCTTTGACATCTTCGATCCTTTGCCAATTCCTTAGTTCCACGCATCTTTTTGCACCTTTTTCACTCTTTTTGCATAGATTTCACACTTTAATCATTTTACTTCCAAGATTTACGTAGTACCTGCATTTGCATAAAAAACAACTACATACCACGTGAAATCTTTTATATGAAGTATAAAATGACTTAAACCATAATGTTTAATGATTGAAAATATCATGATTATAAGTGTAATTATACACTTATCAGTTGGGTTATGTAAATGTGAACATTTTGTCCAAACTGGCCAAAAAGCAATTAGTTGTGGGTTTACCCAGCATCAGCTTTGAAAAGGATAAACTATGCTCAGCTTTCCAGCTAGGTAAGCAAGTTAAGAAATCTTTTCAATCAATGAATCACATAGTAACTAAGCGATTTTTGGAGATCCTCCACCTAGATCGTTTCGGCCCAGTTCAGCTTATAAGCATGGGTGATAAGAGATTTTCATTGGTGGTTGTGGATGACTTCACAAGATTCACTTGGGTAGTCTTGTTGAGTAGCAAAGACGAGACATATGAATCTTTTGTCAAGTTGAGTAACCAGATAATGAACGAAATAGGAACTAAAATCAGTAGAATCCTAAGTGATCATGGACGTGAATTCGAGAATTTCCATTTCGAAGAAATTTGTTCAGCTCATGGTATTGACCATAACTTCTCTTCTCCCTATACGCCTCAACAAAATGGGGTTGTAGAAAGGAAGAATAGAACCATAGTTGAAATGGCTTGATCCATGCTAGTGCTAACAATCTACCAAAGTACTTTTGGGGAGAAGTTGTTAAAACAGCTTGTTATATCTTGAATCGGGTTTTAATTCACCCAATTCTGGAGAAAAAACCCTATGAACTTTGCGAGGGCACAAGCCTAAGATTGGACATCTCAAACCATTTGGCTGCAGGTGCTTTATTCTCAACACCAAGGAGAAACTAGGTAAGTTTTATCCTAAGTCTGATGAAGGTATCTGTGAGCGGACGACGTTTCGGAGGTCCCACGCGGATGCTGCGAGGTGCCGGCCCAGTGAGATGGGGCGTGGGGTTTTCGAAAACGATGGATTTGTGGCTCTTAGAAGAGCGCATTGGAAAAGAGGTTCCCTTTAAGGAGACCATGGTTTGGTTGAAAATGCATTGCAAATTCAAGACTCGAGATTAGAATCCCTAGTCTGTGTTACAGAGTCGCCACCCCGAATCAGCTCTTCCGGGAAATTTCGGTACAGCCTAGATCCGTATGCCTAATCTGTGCCACAGAGTAGAGATTCGGGTCCGGGATGAGTTATCTATTTCATCGTCATTTGAGTTAAACTACACTATGAGGGAGAAAGCACGTTTATAATATTCGAACTAAACTAGATGTTTTCAGTTTAGATTCATTGCGCATGCATAAAACGGTAAGTAAATTTTGGAAAGCATTAAATAAATGCGGAAAAATAAATTAATAAATTACAAAACTTGGGGGATGCAATCGCCCGCCTAATCTATTAATTACAATCCCAAAAATGATTAAAATGCGATACTCGAAGGAAATTAAATCCTAGGCATACATCTAACCTGCATCCCACAAAGGTTAGCACGAGGTATATCACATATGTTCGATTTTGATTTTAGCGAGGCCTGTGTGGCCTAATTAAAACATCGATGGTTCAAAGTTGTTACTTTAAATAAAAATGGTTCATTTTTATTTACACGTATGTTGGTCGATTTTATTAGTGAAAATGACCGCACGGCAAAGTGGTGAGGACGGTTATCCGGGAACACATTTTGTTCTCTTCGTGGGGGTGACCTAAAACGACGTTTAGAAACGTAAATCTAGGCTGAACATGCACGTTAATAAATCACACATAGATCCAAATAATTGCAAATAAGAGGTTTGTTACCCCCAATGGTTCATTTCCAAACTCAAAAAAGTCTCAATGGGTCATTTCCAGGCTTAAAACGGTCCATGCCTGCAGAAAAGACACAAAAAACAGCAGAAACGGCAAAACAAAAATCCGAAACTTCAAACGATCATAACTTTCACTACGATTATCGGATTCAAACGATTCTTATCATTTTGGAAAGCTCATGATGTTTTTAACATACTGAAAGTGACAAAATAACGTTTTTAATACAGATTTATACAGAAAAGTATCAAACAGTCCGCGTTTTCCTAAATCATGAATCGTAATCTTACGTAACTTCGAAAAATCATAACTTTATTTATACTTATCCGTTTCAAATGATCTTTATTATTCCGGAAACCTCATGGTATAAGGAATCTAATAAAAATATCTAATCACGCAATAAAACTCTTCGTCAAACC
>CATIWQ010057206.1:0-13832 GCA_949673415.1 Euphorbia schlechtendalii | reverse complement strand
ATTGACAAACTATAACAAAATGATGGATTCGATGGGTTTAGTGTATATATGTAGTTTGATATATTTGCGATCATTTAGGTGTGACGCTCTTTGTTCTGTTTTTCAACTGAATTATAGGCTCTCTATTTTGTTTCCATATCGCTTAGGATAAAGCCATAAAGGTGACAGATACATCGAACAAGGTATGGACTTAAGCTTGGTGGTTAAAATTATGTCTAAGGAAGTAATACATCGAGTTCAAGATAAACGAAACTGGACTGTTTATACCAAGCACATTTTTAGTGAAGGTATTCATGTTGTTTATTGGATGATACCTTGCTATATGCCACATTTAGGCATCTAATATATTATTTTCTCATATAAGTCTGTAACAATTTTTTGTTGGAAATGTATAGTATAAAGGATTCCTTTGACAGGCATAAATAACTCTATATACATATATTGAAAATTATACAGGTGTAACTTGAATTTGTAACACATAGTGCCACATTAACATACATTCTACATTAAATGACTCGACCTTTTACATATGCACCCTAATGTTTTGTAAATAACTCTTAGTTATTTTCGGGTTTGATACTTTCCTGTTTAACACAAACGAGTGTTAAGTGTCATATTTTAAGGAAATTTAAGAGATACATTTTGGGCTTAAGTTTTGGCCATTCCTTTGGAATATGACACAAAAGTGTGTTTTTAAAGTTTCTAATTTTACTTTTAACTGGTTTCATACAAACACTGCTGAAACTGATTATTCAGTTTTTATACCACAAAATTAACTTCGTATAAATTGTTTACTTAACTACCAACTAATAATGCACAAAATGGGTTAAGTACGGTGTCCTTGAATTTGCTAAAAGTGTACCAATTTACCCTTTAATTAAGTGTTTGAGAAAGAAAAATCAGGAAAATGATATTTTTTAAAAGAAAAAAAAACTAGCATGTGACATTGAGAGGGCATTGCAAGTTCATGGTGTGATTTTGAACAAGTTAATGGAAAACTGAGTATTTAGGAGTTTCTTATATCAAGGCTAAAACCATTTTAATTTTTATCACCAAGCTCTAAAATTTTCAAACACCACTTTTGTACATGTTTTATAATAGTGATTTATGACACACAACTTGGTATAAAATGGTAATACACTTATACAATCATTTGTTAAAAAAAAGGCTTTATGCATCAGGAGATGTCTCAAATTGTCCCAAAAAACTTTCAAAATGATCCGTAGCTACCTCAACTATCAAAAAGTGCATCATTGTGCTCCCTGAATGTCACGTGATTTAAGAGAGAAAATCAGAAAATTGACATCTTTGAAAAATCAATCTAACAAGAACTGACACGTGGCGTTTAGTGAACACTGAGTTATTTGGTGCACTTTTAAAAATTGAGGGACTTACAAGATCATTTTCAAAGTTCAGGGATTAGCAGGTTTTCCGAGACAATTTTGAGCGCCTTCCAGTGTATTAGGCCAAAAAAAAACTCTCTAACTTAAAAAATCAAACATGTCACACAATGAGGAGAATTCATCAAAAAATCAAACATGTCATGCAAGGAGGAGACTTCATAAAAAAATCAAACATGTCACACAAAGAGGACAATTCATCAACAATCAATCATGTCACACCAGGTGGACAATTCATAAGGTTGTAATTTTCATATGGAAAATGCAATGAAACTCTATCTTTAATCCGAACTCCACTAAGATGGATTAAAACTGCCATCTTCCCAATCTAGAATTTTCATAAAATTAGAAAAATGTTGGAAAGCAAAACGAATAATATATTTATACTTTCTTTGGCTACTCATTTATTTCCTTACCCTATTGAATACGAGCAAGTAGTCGGTTGCCAGCCGTGTTATTTGACAATTGGTGTTTTGTGGTCCATATTCTCATGAGATGGAAAATCCATTCGCTTATATATACCCTCTAATGTTATTTATCTTTTCATAATTCACTTTTCAACCCCGTTTCCATTATATAACTATAAACTTATATCTAAATAAGTTCAATTTAATGATGGCAAAATGGTTATGGGTTCCACTGATTCTAATTTCTTTAATGACAGTTGCAGCACAATTCTCCTCCTCTGGATCAATTCGAGCTTCTTCTACTAAATTTGGTAAATTGTTTGCTTTTGGCTATTCATTTCTTTACTTGTAAGTGACTGTAGCTAATTTGAGAGAATACTGAGGTTGAAGATGAACAATACAATAAGTGTTCGTTTTCTTAAGTGCTCTATTAAAATTTTGAATTTACATTTCATAATTATGTATTTCCTCACGAATACATTTGTTTGACTTTTCAATGCTATTTACAGTTTTATACGTATTGTCTTGTTTATATATGCTGAGACTTTATATTATCAATATTGTTTTTAAAATTAAGCATGCTACTTATTTTGCTATTATTTAATCTTTGCAGATCAATCAAAGTCGTACTGATAATTTCTTTTACTAGTGTGTAGAAAAATCGTTTATTCCTTTTTATATTGTTGCGCTTATAAATGAATAATCTCTATTTTCTAGATCCATATCAAAATTTGAAACTATGATCTCTTACATTACTAACCTAAGATGTTTATCACTTTGTTCCCTTGAAAAGTTAAATGTCTAAATTCCATCATTAAACCATATACATGGAACGGGTTGGGTCATGTCTTAAATAGTTTCGAATTCCAATTATCTCATTAGTTAGATCCGAATATGGTGCATGGTTTGAAAATTTTGCATTCAAATCCCGGTAAAAAAATATAATTTTTAAATTCGTGATAAATAAACTAAAAATCATTGCAATTGAGTGCTGATTATAACATATTTTTAATAATTTTAAATAAGTTGAGAATTTTTTTCCCCATAATTAGCTATTTCCTTGATTTCAATAGTATTTAAATTTAGTTGTGATATTGAATTACCAAATTTTTTATATTTTATAAAATATTTTAATCTTATTTTCTATGAAACATGTTTCATGTTTAATTACCTAGACATTTTACATTTTTTAAATTCATTTTCTTATTTTTGATCGTTTATTTTTTCAACATGTCGCTTTAGAGCGTTTTTTTCATCTTTATATTTTCCTTGAAAACAAGATGCGCGATGATAAAAAACTCCATAACGTAATTTACCGGTATATATTTTTTGCATAGTTCTTTAATAGTTGTCACATAGTTAACACACATATATAACACGATTAAATTATTATAAATATTATAAATAAATTACAATAAAACCATAACTTAAAATGTAACAAACTTACATCAATTTTCAATAATGAACTATAAGGTGCAATTACATATAAAATACCTAGAAGAGAACGAGTTATAAGATACGATATTGTTATATTAAAAAAAATTAAAATATAACTAAATACAAGTAAATATAATATACTTACATCAATTAAATATACTATAATAAAACTATAATAAAACAAGAAGATATATATAAAATAGTATACTTAAGATAATTAGTGTATTTATTGTAACTATTTATACAAGATACATAGGACGTATGTGTGCATTTACCTAGACGCATGCTTTCAATATAGAGGAAACATTTCTTATAAAACAAAACATTTAATCTGTTAAATATGTTTTAAAAGTCGGTTAATTTTTTTTGAAGCAATTGCAGGTATCAAGATCCGAACCCTGATCACCCAACCCACTTCGTAGATATACCACTCAGACTATGTCTGATTGGTAAAGTCAATTTGGTTTCAATAAACTGTTTTTATTTTTTATTTTCAATTTTTTTTTCATTTTTCAGTTTTTAATTTTTCACAAAGAAAGTTGAAAAATAGAAAAGATGCTCGTTTTTGTTTAATTTTTTAGTTTTAGTTTTTTATTTTTTATAAAAAATCCAATAATATATTTGAATTTTATTATAAATGACATGGAAAATATTACAAATTAAATTAAAACAACAAATATTAATTTTAAACTAATCAATAATAAAGTTAAAAATCTTTTAGTTCAATTATAAATATAAGTTGATCCATGTATAACTTGATATTAACTTAAAAAAGAAAATTTAAATTAAGTTTAAACTTAGATTATTTTTCCATTTTCATTTTTTTTAGAAATAATGTAACATTTTTGCTAATTTTGTTGTTTGTGGGGTTTGAACCCAAAACCCCATACTGCTTAATTTCTTCAAGAGTGGTGGACACTAAACTAAAGCATATTGGTTTCATATTCATTATTTAGTTGTGTTTTTTTTTATTTCAAAATTTTTTTTGTTTCTAAATAATGAAATATAAATTAAAAGACATGTTATATTATCTCTAATTTTTAATAAAAAAAATAAAAAATTAGATGCATGTTATGTCTAATTTTTTTTATTTTTTAAATAATAAATAATAATTTTAAGCTTTATTAGTTTAAAAAAAAGTGAATAATTAAAAATATATAAATAAGATTAAATTAAGTAGAAAAAAAAGTAGTAAAAATTATCAAGTAAATTAGAATAATAACAAAATTAAAAAATTAAAATTATATAAATACTTAAGGGATGTCCCAATAAAGTTTGATAACCTAGTATATTCCCTTTTTTAACCTTACTTTCTATTAAAAAATTAATAATATATCGATAAAAAATTTATTTGTTAGTTATTAACATGTAATTATACAATCATGTATATTTAAGAATTAATAAATTAAATAATAGAGTATTGTGCTAGTTAGATAAAAATTGTATTTATTTTGAAAATTTTCAGAAAAAAACAAATGTTGTTTTCTTTTACGAGGCATAAAATGAAAAAATCAGAATACTGTTTTCCACTTTTCTAAATTGGTAAATTTTGCAATTGAACAACATTTTTGTTTCAATTTTTCTTGTATTTTTTTTCAAAAAACTGCCCGTATTTCTACAACTATTTCTCAAATCGCATGTTTTTATGTATTATTTATGTATACACAACAACAACAAAAAAATCAACAATATGTAATAAAGATGGAAAATTGGGATAATCAACAACAACGACGAAGTAGAGATGCTACATAAACACTCAATTGAAGCCACATTATAAAGCTAAGCCATAATTTACCATTAAATAATTGGCACACCGACGTTAAAAAATGCTTGCGGTAGGAAAATTTTCTGTTTAATTGAGTCCATTGATACAGCTATTAGCCACCATTTTATTAAATCGGTTATCAATATACTCAATGGTAAATATTGACGAATTCTTAATTGTACCATGTACGTGGAAATTGTAATAATTTATCATAAACAAAATATGGACCAATTAAATTACTAATTATAATCCATAAGAATTCTTAAAATACCCATTCATGATTCACCCACCCACGTTTTTAGAAATTTCTCACTCTTATCTTAAGAAATTCTTTCAGTAATCCATTTAACATTTATCTAGTTGAAGACTTCATAAACTTGATAATTTATTTATATTTTATATACAAATTTGGTAACTAAATTGCACGGTTTTTTCCGGCATAAAATTAAACTTAGAGCTTAAGACACCGGCATGGCTCGCTGGAAAATAAGAGAAAACTAGAGAACCCACAGTTCTTCATAATATTTCAAGTTGATAAGTAATTAAATAGGGAAATTTAATTTTATTCAATCTATTTTTCAATATTTTTGTATTCACAAATGACAAGTCGATACATTTATTTTTTGTTCTTTCTTTGCTTTGTTTTGTATTTACGTGTGTGTGTGTGAACACACACGCGCCAAAATTAAGTTAAAAAAATGTCTATATTCGCGTCTAATTTATAATCCAATCCTGACACATGAATTACAAAAGAGATCAGGATGACATATGAGCGTTCGGCGCTCGCTTGAGAAAAGTGATACACTATTTAAAGAAATTAAAGTATAAAAACTAGCATACTATTATTCTAAGGTGCAAAGTTATAGTAAGGCTCATGTAACTATTCAGGTCCCAAGTTTTCATTGCTCGCCACTGTATCATTACAACTGCCCTACATACATAACTGTAAATATTGACAAATTTTATTTACACCACGCAGATGTCGAAAAGGGACAGTTTACAGAACCATCTCTAATTTCAAGTGTGGAACTACTGTATACTTTCAAAGCATTTGTTTTCATAACGATATTAGCATTGATATCAAGTGGTGTCAACGCTTTAGTTGGAGTAATTTTCAATCGCCGGGCAAGCGTTGGGCGAGAAAGGCCCGCCAATGAGGAAAATGAACTCCTACACGATGAAAATGGGGCCATAACTATTGAATTAGGAAGTGCTGGCCCAGAAAGGCTTTTTAGTGAGGAAAATGAGGCCATAACTATTGAATTAGGAAGTGTTGGCCCAGAAAGGCCCATATATGAACCCAGGCCCATGAGAGTTCCAACCCACCACTATGGTTTAACCATCTTTATTTGCAATGGATTCTCACTCTTCGGGTAGCCACTCAAGTATTACAAAATTCTCTAGTATAGAATTGAATGTTGTATTGTTTGTACCATTATTTTATTTATTGAACGGATGGGTCTTTAAATTTAGTTATGTAATGCATTATAATGTGCGGAAAGAACTAGAGATTGATATATTGTTTTTTTGGTATGTGTTGTTGTTGATTTTGCTATAATATGCTTCAATTTAAATGTAGTTTATTTATTTTGTTAGAACAAAGTCAAAAATTATGATTTGATAAAAAAATCATTATAAGAAATACTTTTTGTTATTTTGGTTCGGTTCTGCTCATTTCTATATTTGAGTAAAATAACACTAACATTAAAATGATGTTATTGTTGGGCGAGTATGAATGTTAGTGTACAAAGATGAAAGAACTTTGTTTTTCCTATCAATTAAATTGTTGATTTTCATAGAAATGAAATAAATCTCAGGGCTATATTATGAGACTCAAATGGGAAACACAATTAAATGTCCTGGCCAAACTATTTTTTGTTTTTTGTCGTAGTAACAAATATTTTTTAAGTTTTCATTTCCTTTTTTCCCATATTTATATAATTACATTCTTTTTCCTATTTAATTTGAATTTGTTTAACTTAAAAATGACAATGTCTACAAATTTTTGATTTTTTATTCGAACCTTTGGAATGCTTGTTCAGTTTATTTTATTTTTAGATTATAATAAAATTAAAATTTTTCAAAATAAATTTTTTATGACATTTGTATACCTGACATAGAAATTTTTATACCTAGTATAAGAAATGTTAAAGTATGTATTAGGCATTGCAGAAATGGCGAAAGTTCTGTGCTAAGTCTAGAAGTTCAACATGATACCAACCAAATTCATGATCTTAATCTGCCGTTAGATCCATTCTTTGTTGAAATAGTTTCAGGAACCATCAAACGTATAAGCTTTTTGCCTTACCATGATTGGGAAACACGTTCTATACAAAGGGTTACAAATAACAAGAGTATCCTCCGGACAATGGCGGAACCAGGATATTGATAATGGGTGGGCAAAAATTTACATAGACAAGACGAGCTAGTGTATATCACAATGATATTTGGGCAAAGCAAAAATGTAATATTTAACCTTGAAGTTAGTATCAAAATGATTTGTGAAAAAGAATTTTTAATTGAAAGCAGACAACCGGGCGAATATGTTTGGAGTGATTTTGTGATAATATTAAACAATTGAGAAAATAAAATGAAATTCATCCTTGTGTGTCTAAATCTCTACATTGTTATTATATATTCAATGAAGAAAATGAAGAAGAATAATGTTTTTTTCCGTGTTGTACGTTATTAATAAAACTTCATTATATTGTAAATAAAGCTTCATGGTTAGACTTAATTCAAACTCATAATAAGTTTTTAGATTTCTAATAATTCGTTTTTGTTACCTTTGATAACATTAATTTAAGCTTTATTATTCAGAAATTCGGAAAAAAAGAATTGAATATCATTTAATTATGTTTGTACAACAATGTGAAAGTATAGAAATTGAATTAGTAGACATTACAATTTCTATTATATGATATAAGTATTGCATATTGCAAATGATAAACAAGTTTGTTAAGCTAGTTACAAATTAGTTACAGAGATTCTATATTCTACAAATGAATGTACAATAAATATGTAAGCTCCTAGCTAATATATAAGCTACGCAGGAGTACAAAACATTTAGTTAGTTCTTCTAATAATATTCTTCTTAATTCTTTTCTCTCTAATGTTCCACAAATCTATTTTCGTTCTTCAAAGCTAATATGATATCAAAGCGTTTTCAGGCTTAGAGATCCGTTCCGCATCCATCCATTCATTCATTCTTTCCTTCTTGAAGAAAATCAACAGATTTACTATTCACAATGGTGTTTGAGAGAAATCCAGAAGAGACGTTGCAAATCCGAAGAGGAAACGCGAGGCGAAATACACAGGATCTTGAATATGATTCATGGAACTTGCAAGGTTCAGAAAATCCTGGAGCCAGTCTAGTTACTACTCTTCTTACTGCTAAGAACTTCATAGATTGGAGCAGAGTAGTGAAAATCTCTTTAGCGGTAAAAGAGAAACTTGATTTCATGATAGGGCCAAGAAATAAGCCTTCTGAAGATGATCCGAGGTTTAAAAAATGGAAGAGATGCGACAGTATGGTTCTTGCGTGGTTGATTAACTCAATCTCAAAAGAACTATCACAATCTTTTCTTTACTGTACTGGAGCCAGGGAATTGTGGGATGAATTGGAAGCAAGATTAGGGGAAAGTAATGGACCCCTACTATACTCAATCAAAAAACAGATCAGCTTACACAAGCAAGGAAATATGACTGTGATTCAGTGTTTCTTGAAGCTGAAACAATTATGGGAAGTCTTCGCGTATTTGAAGCCAATTCCAAAATGTGCCCGTGGTTCAGTAGTTCAGAAACTCATTGAATCAATGGAAGAAGATAAGGTATTGCAATTTCTGGTGGGGTTAAATGACAGTTATGACCCGATAAGGAGTTAGATCTTGTTAATTGACCCTCTTCCATTTGTTAAGAAGACATATTCAATGGTAGTAAGGGTGGAAAAGCAAAGGGAGATGAGCACTGGATCTGTGTTTGAAATAGCCAATCTGGTTAATCAAAACTCAACTTCCCAACTTGCTTTCAGCATCCAAGATTCACAAGAACTGAGAAAGTGTACTCATTGTAACAAAACCAAGCACCCTAGAGAAGAGTGTTGGAAACTAAATGGCCTGCCTGATTGGATTAAGCAAAAAGAGCAAAAGTTGAAAGGGAAAAAGGGTAAAAAGAAGAATTACTCTTAAGCTCATCTTGCTAGACAAAATAACACTCCTTTTGATACAGATGAAGATGATTCAGATGGAGAGCTGAATATGAAACAACTAGTGAAGAAAGAGGAGCAGAAATACTTGCAGAAAAACACTGGTTTTGAGTCGGGATTCAGTACAGTTTATGCAGGTTTTGCAGGTAATGTGACTGACTGTATATCTAACAAAGATTGTTTGGATAGTTAGATTATTGATTCAGGTGCTACCTCACACATGTGTGCTAAACTTAGTTGCTTTACTCATTATAAAGCAAAGAAGTTAGCAAGAACTGTTTTGCTACCAGATGGAACTATGCAAAATATAAAGCATATAGGGACAATATGTTTTAATGAAAAATTCAATCTGCAGAATGTGCTACATGTACCTACTTTTAAGTTCAACCTACTTTCAGTAGGTTATCTACTTCAGGATGCAAAGATTTCTATCTGTTTCCAACCAAAGTACTGCATTTTGCAGGACCAGAAGACTAAGGAACCAATGGCTGTGGGATTCCTAGAGAAAGGCTTATATCAGATAAATAAGAGATCTTTTGATCTTGTAATCTTAGAAAAATATGTAGACAGTAAAGATTTTTCTTTGACTTGTATTGTAAAAGATCAGAGTGACAATATGGTCTGGCATTATCGTTTAGGTCATGCCTCATGGGAGAAAATGAAGCATATAACTGATGTAAAGCAGAATGTGGTTTTACATTACAGCCTTGTAGCACATGCCCTCTTTCAAAACAGCATAGAAATGTTTTTCCTAATAGTGTTTCTCATGAAAACGAGATACTGTCTTTGCTTCACATGGATGTTTGGGGTCCATACCATAAGAAGTCTTTTTCAGGAGCAAAATTTATTCTTACCATTGTAGATGATTACTCACGAGCACTTTAGACTGTGTTATTACATTCCAAGTCAGATGTACCAAGTGCTATCATACAGTTAGTGAAGAAACTGGAAAAATAGTTTGGTAAGAGTATAAAGAAAGTTAGGACTGACAATGGTTTGGAGTTTGTGAATTCTGTCTGTGACACTTTCTTTGCAGAATTGGGAATTGAACATCAAAGGAGCTGTGCTTATACTCCCCAACAGAATGGGTTCATCGAGAGAAAACACAGACATCTCCTTGATGTGGTAAGACCACTTTTGTTTCAGTCTGGGTTACCAAATATTTTCTGGGGTGAGGCTATTACTGCAGCAATATACATCATTAATTGCTGCCTGTGAAAAGTTTGGCGTGGAATACCCCCTTCAAGATTCTATTTGGCAAAAACCCTGATTATAATCACCTAAAAGCATTTGGGTGTCAATGCTTTTACACCAATTTAGTAACTCACAAAGATAAGTTTGCAGAAAGGGCAACAGAAGGTGTGTTTGTGGGATATCCTAATAGCCAAAAAGGGTTCATGATTTTCAACACTGTGACAAGGAGAATGAACATCACCAGGGAGGTAACTTTCAATGAAAAAGTTTTTCCATTTCTTAATGCATGTTTTGCTCAAAAGTTTACTGGTGAATATGACCCATTACTACCTGTTGTTGATATGAGCAGTGACCCACACCCATACCATATACAGCAGCCACTATCACATACACCAAACATTTTTTATCCTGAACAAAGTGCACAAATGCCCTTACAGACACCAACTCTCCAAAACCAAATACCAGAAAACCAAAACCAAAACCAAATACTTGAAAACTAAAACCAAAATCAAATACTAGAAAACTAAAACCAAATACCAGAATACCAAAACCAAACATTAATACAGCAGAAATTACCCAATATCAGAAAAACACAAAGACAAACCAAGACACCAACCTGGATGAATGATTTTGCTTCAAACATATCCAACAACATTACCAATTTTTCTCCAGAACACAAAGCCTTTTTAGCCAACATTTCTATAGAAAGAGAACCAAAAACCTACCTAAAAGCCCGTAAAAACCAAAAATGGGTCACTGCAATGCAACAAGAGATAGAAGCCTTGGAGAACAACTCTACTTGGACATTGACAGAATTACCAAGGGGGAAGAAAGTAATAAATTCCAAGTGGGTTTTTAGGATCAAGTATAAGCAAAATGGAGAAATAGAACAGTATAAAGCAAGGTTGGTGGCTAAGGGGTATAATCAAACTTTTGGGATAGATTACACAGAATCTTTCTCTCTTGTAGCAAAATCTATGACAGTCAGAATTTTCCTTGCCATCGCAGCTGCAAAAGCCTGGGCTGTACATCAAATTGACATTAACAGCGCTTACTTACATGGGTTCATTGAAGAAGAGTTGTACATGAATCCACCAAAAGGGTATTTTAAGGCTGGAAATGGGCAAGTGTGTAAGCTGGTGAGGTCATTGTACGGCCTCAAACAAGCGGGGAGACAGTGGAACAAGGAATTAAATGGGAAATTGGTTGAGTTTGGCTTTAGAAAATCAGCACATGATCATTGCCTATATGTAAAGGGGGCACTTGAAGCTGAATTCACTAACATAGTGATGTATGTAGATGATCTACTTATCACTGGAAATAGCGAAAAAGAAATTCGTAGCTTGAAGCAATACCTTAATAATACCTTCACCATCAAAGATATGGGATTAGCAAGGTATTTCCTTGGCATAGAAATGGCAAGGGGAGAAAAGGGAATGGTACTGAGTCAGTCAAAGTACATCATAGACTTACTAAAATATGCTAATCTCGAGGATGCTAAGGTAGCGAACACACCTCTACCAATGGGTTTTCAAGCACCACAGCAAAGTCCAGCCTTGCAAAAACCAAAGCAATACAGAAGGCTTATTGGAAGGTTCCTATACCTGAATTTTACTCGTCCTGACATCTCTTTCGCAACTCAACATCTCAGCCAGTTCATGTCAAACCCAACAGAGGCACATTTACAAGCTGCACTTCATTTGTTGAGGTATCTCAAAGGCACACAAACATACGGCCTGTTTTATCCAACATAGCAGAATTATAGAGTTGTAGCTTATTCTGATGCAGACTGGGCAACATGTAAGGAGTCAAGGAAGTCGGTTACTGGATATTGTATAGTTTTTGGAGAATCACTAATATCTTAGAAAATAAAAAAACAAAACACTGTGAGCAGGTCATCTGCTGAAGCGGAGTATCGCAGGATGTCAACAACTACCTGTGAGCTAAAATGGCTTTCCTACCTGTTCCAAGATTTTCAACTCCAACTACAGCTACCAATACAACTTCATTGTGACAACAAATCAGCCATAGCAATTGCAGCAAACCTAGTAGATCACGAAAGAACAAAACACTTTGACATAAACTGCCATCTGATCAGGGAGTATGTTGAAAAAGATTTCATATCCACTCCTCACATCACTTCAAAAGAGAAATTAGAAGATTCGTTCACAAAAACAGTCTCAGGTTCACAACTGTCTGATACATTGTTCAAGTTAGGAATTGTAAGCCAAATTCCAACTTGAAGGGGGAGTGTTAAGCTAGTTACGAATTAGTTACAGAGATTCTATATCCTGCAAATGAATGTACAATAAATATGTAAGCTCCTAGCTAATATATAAGCTACGCAGCAGTACAAAACATTTAGTTAGTTCTTCTAATAATATTCTTCTCAATTCTTTTCTCTCTAATGTTCCACAAATCTGTTTTCGTTCTTCAAAGCTAATAAAGTTTGTTTAAAAATGAAAATAAATTATCGCAGATTCATGAAATAAGAAAAGAGAGTATAAGATTTTTAATATCCATCGAGAAAAGATATATGTGAGTTGCCATCGGAAAAAGCGAGAAATGGGAAAGGACTATACAATAAATGAGGTTACAATTATTAAGACTATATGTTATCGTTTCGTATCATTAATTCAAGGAAAATAAAAAGAATAAAGAGTAAACGCAATGTACCCCTTTCATCTTCAACCTCCTTGTTGTAGAGGCAAAATTTCATCTTAACACTTCATTCTAATGGAGTTTTCCGGTACTGGGTGGGTGGCTATCTCTGCATGTCTCCCCATGAGCGTCGCCCCTGCTCATGGGGATTCTCTAGCTGAATCTTCTATTTCTCCAGCTAAACATTATCTCATCACTTTTGATAACCGGTTGTGATATAATCTACATTCAAGTTGTTGGTTTAGTTATTAGGCGGTTACTGCTTAGTCAACCTGTATATATCTACTCTTTCAAGGATTAGTGTGCGCTTTTGTGATTTTCTATATTGTTTTACTTAGAGTCTTCTTCTTCTCTATTAAGGCTTAATTTAGGATTTTACTTTTCTCAGAAAACTCTAGT
Source organism: Euphorbia schlechtendalii (assembly GCA_949673415.1). NCBI lineage: Eukaryota > Viridiplantae > Streptophyta > Magnoliopsida > Malpighiales > Euphorbiaceae > Euphorbia > Euphorbia schlechtendalii. Next base: position 365 of record CATIWQ010057206.1, on the reverse strand, counting down.
GTAAATCATTATCTTTCCTTTCTAAGCAATGGATAAAGCAATTCCCTTAAATCCTTGGATTACTTTTTCAAAAGATTGACATCCAAATCCAATCAGAAACCAAATAAAAAATCTTGTTGTCATGTGTGGGACTGTATACTGCTTTTGCATTATCTCCCTACAACTTGTTTACTTAATCCACCTCCAGTTCTTACTTCAATACAGAACATTTAGAAAATTTTGCTTTTTTTGGACAATTAATCATTTTAGTTCTTCCACAAATGGTTAGCAAACTACTAAATAAATATATATATAGGAATTTCTGATAACAATTTAAAATCATCATCCAGAAAATGTAGTTTTTTCCATTCAATATCATATGACTT
>CATIWQ010057193.1:0-23121 GCA_949673415.1 Euphorbia schlechtendalii | reverse complement strand
GGACTACAAGCCTTGAACCTTCCCTTGTGAAAGTATATTTACTTTACTGTCTGACTAGTAGACGCGATGTCCTTGAACTATTCTGATGTTTTATGTAAATGATGATATACCTCACACAAATATTAATTCTAACTCAGTTTTTGATTCTCATTGTTATGTTCGTATGGTCATGAACATCTTCTGGTTCTGTAAGAGTTTAAGATAACTAATCCCCATTAGTTTTTTTTGAAGCGACCCCACTTCACTCTCACATAGGTGATCTCTTTTGCTCCCTTATTGATGCACAAGAATCATTAAAAACATTTTCATTGCTTATCCTTAACCCGTTTTTATCACTGTTTACATCATAGGAATGGATACGAGGTTACCCCATAATGACCTCACAAGGTCTATGCAATTAGGTTATCCCATTGAACCAAGATCTTGGGATCTCCAGTCTAAATTGGTTGGGTTTTCCTTCACATAGCACCTTATATATTCATGGACTTTAGTCCCATTCCTTTATATGTCTTTTCAACTTGATCTCTGTTTAACCCATCCGCTAAGTTATCCTTTGATCCTACAAAATCAATAGAGATAACTCCAGTTGAGATCAGCTGTCTAACGGTATTACGTGGAAGACGCATGTGTCTCGACTTACCGTTATACATTACATTTTGTGGTCTTTTAATCATTGCTTAATGATCACAATGTATACATATTGCGGGTATAAGCTTAGACCATTCAGGAATATCCTCTAAGAAGTTCCGTAGCCATTCGACTTCTTCTCCCGTTTTATCCAAGGATACAAACTTAGCTTCTATTGTGGAACGAGTTATAATTGTTTGCCTTGAGGATTTCCATGAAACTGCTCGTCCTTCTAAAGTGAACACATATCCACTTGTACCTTTAAAATTCTTAATGTCAGCTACCCAGCTGGCATCAGAATATGCTTCAAGTACAGCAGGTTCTCTCATATAGTGTAGTTCATAATTATGAGTATATCGTAAATACCTTAGTATTCTCACGATAGCGTTCCAATGACATTTACTAGGATTACTCGTAAATTTGCTTAAACTGCTTACAGTATAAGCGATGTCAAGCCTTGTACAACTTGTAAGGTACATTAGACTACCTATAACCCTTGCATATTCCACTTGGTATATGCATTCACCTTTGTTCTTGGATAGATGTAGACTGACATCTAACGGTGTTTTGGCTATACCAAAATCACATTTGTTAAACTTGTCTAGTATCTTATCCACATAGTGTGACTACATTAATATGAGACCTAAGGTGAACGTTTAACTTGGATGCTTAAAATTACATCCGCTAGTCCCATATCTTTCATATCAAATCTTGAATTTAACATATTTTTGGTACTTTTTACCATCTTCTCATTGCTTCCAACAATGAGTATGTCATCAACATACAAACATAGAATAACATATCCATCATTTGTAGTTTTAACATATATACATTTATCACACTCATTTATGCGATAACCACTGGCTATCATGACATCATCAAATTTCTTATGCCATTGTTTTGGTGCTTGCTTTAAACCATATAAAGATTTCACCAACTTACATTCTTTCTTTTCTTGACCTGGAGCTACACAACCCTCAGGTTGTTCCATATAGATTTCTTCTTCAAGGTCTCCATTAAGAAAAGCAGTTTTCACATCCATTTGATGTACTTCAAGATTTCGCAAAGCAGCAATTGCAAGTATCATCCTAATAGAGGTTATTCTCGACGTAGGAGAATAAGTGTCAAAGTAGTCAAGGCCTTCTTTTTGTTTATAACCTTTTATGACTAAATGAGCCTTGTACTTATCAATTGATCCATCAGTTTTTAGCTTACGTTTGAAAATCCATTTAGAACTTAGTGGCTTTGTTCCCAGAGGAAGGTCCACTAATTCCCATGTATGATTTTGCATTATGGAATTAATTTCACTCCTTATGGCTGCTTTCCATAAAGGACTTTCCGTGGAGCTTAAAGCATCTTTGTATATTTGAGGTTCCGCTTCAACCATATATGTTAAGAAGTTTAGACCATATGATTTTTCAATCCTTTTCCTTTTACTTCTTCTAGGTTCTACCTCATGATCAGTCTCATTCTCGTCTGGAGAATTTTGATCATCTTCTTCAACTACTGATGGGAGATTATCAGTGTTTTATTGATAAACTTGACCATCACTTTCAATAAGTTCATGAGGTCTTTTAAATCCCAAATTGTTATTTATTTCCTTGCATGGAAACACGTCTTCAAAAAATGAAGCATCCTTTGATTCTATCAAAGTGTTCTTGCGTATTTCAGGATTTTTAGATTTATACACAAGAAACAGATATGCATTACTATTCTCGGCATATCCAATGAAAACACAATCCACCATTTTTGGACCTATTCTCATTCGTTTAGGCAATGGAGTCATTACCTTTGCAAGACACCTCCATACTTTCATATAATTTTATGAAGGTTTTCTACCCTTCCATAATTCATAGAGAGTTTTATATTGTTTCTTATATGGTATCTTATTCAAAAGATAGTTTGCTGACAAAACAACCCCACCCCATAAGTTTTGTGGTAAACCAGAACTGGTTAACATTGCATTCATCATATCTTTAAGAGTACGATTTTTGCGTTCAACTACTCCATTTGATTGAGGAGTGTACGGTGGTGTTACTTCGTGAATAATTCCATTTAGGGAGCAAAAGTCGCCAAATGGTGCAAGATATTCACCACCACGATCACTTCTAACCTTTTTAATTTTCTTATTAAGCTGGTTTTTTACTTCTTGCTTATAGAGCACAAATTTTTCTATAGCTTCATCTTTGCTTTTAAGCAAATATACATAATAATATTTTGTGCTATCATCAATGAAGGTAATAAAATATTTATTTCCTCCCCTTGATTGAATAACCTTCAAGTCACAAATATTAGTATGTATTAAATTAAGTGGTTATGAATTTCTTTCAATGGATTTAAAGGAAGATCTTATCAATTTTGTCTCAACACAAGTTTCACATTTATGTGTTTTATCAATATGAAATGTGGGTATATGATTCAAGTTTATTAAACGTCGTAAAGTATCAAAATTAACATGTCTAAGTCTACTATGCCACAAATTAGAAGACTCAACCATATAAGCAGAAACGTTGTTCTTATTTATATTAATAGAACCATGCTTACAAGAGATATAATTAAATTTGAACATTCCATTACATTCATATCTCTTTCCCACATACATTCCCCCTTTGGACAAAATGAATTTCTGAGATTCAAATACCATCTTGAATCCATGTGCGCTCAAGAGGCTTCCAAAAATAAGATTCTTTCTGATGTCTGGAACATACAAGACATTTTGTAGTCTGACTTCTTTGCCGGAAGTCATTTTCAGAATCACAGTTCCGTGTCCTTTCACCTTGGAAGTAGCAGAATTTCCCATGAAAAGTTTCTCCACATTCTCTATAAGAGTCAATCCAGCAAAATACTCCTTATTGCAACATATATTTTTAAAAACTAGGAATTGATCAACTAAGTATTTCTTAGCACCAACATCCTCAGTTCTATATTTTCTATCAATGGATTTCCATAGTTCCTTAGCAGTAAGCTTCACACTATATACTTCATATAGTTCAGGAATTAAACTATTAAGAATATGGTTTCTGCAGAGGAAATCAGAATAATTCCAAACATCAACAACAGATTTAACAGAAGGATCAACGACTCCTTCAGGTACAACAGGAGGATCTTCCTTCACAAATCTATCATAATGTATACTAGTCAAGTAGAAATACATTTTCTGTTGCCAGACCTCGAAATTCACACCACTGAATTTTTCTGGTCTTTCTGGTACAGTAACAAGCCCAGAATTCGAAAATCCATTTAGTCCATAACCATTAGGACCAAATTATCCATTTTGGTTAGCTTGACTATAAAAGTTTCCAGTTTCATTTCCTCGAAGAGGACCGGAACTTGTAGAACCAGCAGTTGACCTAGAACCAACAAAACCAAAAGCAATTGGTCCACCAATAAGTACAGATGCAATCGGTGTTGTATTAACAGGAACTTAACCAATTGGACTATATTGTCCATTTTAGTTTTGCTCATTCTGATTTTGAGCAATTTCATCATTCTGTGAGATCTGATCAGCCATGATAATTTCTGAAATTTTCCAAACAAACCAAGTTATAATAATTTCAGAATAACAATAACAATAACAATTAGTATAAGAAATAAGAAAAATAAATTGTATCTACACCAAATAAAATTATTATTATTGTTGTTATATTATTATTATTTATTTATTTATATTTCTTAACTTCTCTTTTAATATTTGTCCAAATTAAGTCCGATTAAAAGATTGTCCAAAATAAGTCCAATACTTTTGTCCAAAATTAAGGTATTCCAATGTCACGGTAATCCAAGTCACGGTACTCTAAGTCACGTTATCCTGTTCGTCTCTTTTAAGAATATAAAATTAAAATATAAAATGTGTCTTAAGATAGTTAGAATAAGTGTTAGGGATACGTATATAATTTCTTATAAAGAGAAAGAATACAATAAAAGAAATATTGGTAACTTGAATTACAATTATATGAACATCGTAAAAATAAATTATTATAAAAAATACTAAATATAAAATAACGAAATACCGAAATAAATCTTTTACTTGGAACAAGAGGGTTCTGTTGAGGCTCGAATCGATTTCCTTAAGATAGATTTTCCCCTTTATATGGCAAACTATCTCCTAGGATACAACAACAGACGTTGAGTGAACTCAACTGAGTGTAAAATTCTATCACCAAATACCGAATAACTAAGAACTTAGAGAGAATATGAACGAAATTTTTTCTTATATCTAAGGTGTATCGAATAAGAAAAAATGAATCTTATTTATAGAAAAACTCAATGGCACAAATCGTAAATAATAGAAAATATAAGGTCCCGCGCATAGTATTACATAGTAATACATAGTTGGTGGCCGACACATCAATAATTTCTTTTAATAATTCAACAGCCTTCATTCACTTAACCATCATTTCCTTGTGCTTCAAGGCTACATTGGTTGGTCTCAGCCTGATGTCTTCATTTTACACATTTATTTTAGAATTACAGTTTCTGCATTTTTTTCATATGGAAATACAAATTTACTTAGGGCATGTTTGGGATTTATTGTTGGAGCTGCTAGCATCAAATTTTCAGTTACAACATATTTTAGCATTTGATAAAAGATTTTTCCTTTAAATACTGATTATTTGGAAACTGATCGCTATTGAATTCCATAATTTTTCAGGACAGAAACTTGAAAATGCTTAAAATAAAACTTTTCAAAAAAGCAGTTAGGAAAGCAATCCTAAACTCGCCCTTATAAATGTTAGTAAAAAGTTTTTTTCAAATTTGAATTCACATTTTTTATGTTTCTCGACAAGAACTTTCACCTATAAAATAAAATAATAGAATTATCAGAACAAATTTATGCATCAAGTGAGGTATATTGACTAACTAGTAATATATTATATTTAAAATGATAAATATATTTATATCTTTATAATATGTAATTAAGAATATATTTACAATTTTTGTTGCTAAGAATTTAAATCAACAAAGGCAACAAATTCTATGCTAGGAAATGAAAAAACACGGGCTTAACAATTAAAATAGGCCGAATCCAAGGGCGGAAGGGCTATATACAACAAAAATATCACAAAACATAAAAAGAAAAAAAAGACGATGGATTAAATAGTAAATTGCAATATATTCCTTTACATTGCACCAATTAAGCCAAACCAATGTAACACTCTTCTGAATTGTCTAAATAGATCAAAACATAAAAGTTGATATCTCAATTCTGATATTTTCTGCATAATGCTCAAGGCTATAGTTTTCTACTTCCCGACACAACTAACATCACTCAAAATACATAGTGTATAGAGATCCGCAACAGAAATTAAAAAAAAAAAAAAGAACCAAAGAAAGGACTATAATATGGAGCTCACTAAGTCTAAGTGAGCTTTCCAGGAGAATGAGAGTGATGTTCGGGATCCGGCCCGCCTGGCGAAACTCTATCGGCATCTGCTTTAAGCTCATAAACCCTCCTATGATATTCCAGTTTCCATTTCGTGTATCCCATTTCGAGTAATAGAAGGCAGCTGTCTAGTTCTTTTCGAGGAATTCTCGCACCGCAACTGATGGAAACCATCAAGAAAAAAATCATAAAAGACACTAACAACCTTTTCGCACTAAGATTAGCCATCTAGTGTTTAGTGATAAAACAATAGAATTGTAGTGTAGGATAAGTAAATAAGTGGTGCTATTTATAAGAGAAAGATAGCAGAAATAGGAGAGAATGGACAGTGGACACAGAATGAGTCACTAAATTTGTATTCTTTTGGGAGATTAAATTAATAAAGCTGATAATGGAAGGAATTCAAGAAAGGACAAACAAGGAAATTCAAGGATAATCAGAAAGTTGAGTGTGTCTCGTATAAAAATTGGAGATTTGTGCAAGTTTGTGCTTTAAAAGCACTAACAAATGGCACCCATTAATCCAATGGTCTGTTTCTTTCTTCTATTGACACGGCAGATTTCTGTCTCTTTGCACCAATCAGACAACTTCTTACTTCTGACACCACACTCACCATTCAATCTGCTCTCTTTCTTTGTCTTGGACGGTGCTTCGATATTATTATTGTAATTTCGTAACGCGAAAACAAGGGTTTGATTTACGGGTTTCGATCAAATATGACCTGCATTTACGGTTATAAGAGAAAACGAGTCAACTAACGCATTTATCGCTTTCTATGCGAAAATTCCGCTGTATGACGAGAATAGTTCATTCCCCGCATCTGAAAGAATCTATCTTTTCTACGAGGCGTTGAATACAAATCCCAACTTATGTTTATTTTGGTATGACTAGGACGTGGAAATGTTATTTTTTTAAAAAAGATACAAGTACATGGGTGAAACATGTCAGTATTGGTAAAAAGATTTAGAGTTGCATTTATAAATATTAAATGCTATAAAGATTCAATTTTAAATTTATTCATATTATTATACTAAAAGATCACAAATTGGAGAAAAACAAAATCAGCAATATGGTATCAACTAACCTTACGAAGTTACGATGGCTTAATACCAAGTCGTGCCGCAATACATATCGTGATGGGTGTCTGGAACATCAAGCCTTCAGCATTTGCCATACATTATACAGTAGAAAAAATTCAGTTATAACTTCAACGGCCTTCATGAAATTCAGAACAGAGAAAAGGACAAGAATAACTGTTTTTTATAACCAATTCGCCACATACACATATCAATTTGACTCGGAGAAAAAAAAACTGTTCAAAGTGTCCCTTTCCAAAGGGTCAGGGACAATCAGATATAAATATATGTACACATAGCATTCAGGATATAAAATACTATTTATCATAAACATTCTCAGGCTTTCACACCAGCAAAAGTGGAGAATCTTACGAAAATCCACATATATTATACAGCATAGGACAGGGCACAACTAACTGTCTGACAGGATAATTTCACATGATAACTGTTGGATTTAAAATAAATTTAAAACTAAAGAAGAATAGTTATATATATCTAACCTTATCATATCCACGTCATTACGCTTAACTTTACATGCTAAGGCACATAATCTAACATGGCATGATGACTATTTCTGTGTTCTTATAGGGAATTCGAAGTTTTTTTTTTTTGCCTTTTATTCTATATTGTTTCTTTAGTCTTTCATCTTCATCTCATCTCATCTCATCTCCACCAACTAGCATCCACGATTAGTAGGCGATAGTGTTCGTAATAGTAACTTAATAGAGTCTAATCTTTATGGTAAAAAAAACAACTTGATAAGTATTTACTATTTTCTGCTTTTATTATTTAACTAAAAGACTCCATTTCCCGGTCAGAAAAGTCTGCATAATACACAGAGATGCCACTTCACATGCCTTACTCGCTTATCCAGTTATCCTCAACAACTGATAATAACATCACTTTCTTATAAACATTTTTTTATTTGGTTCCATCTTTTGTAAAAGCAATACACTTTCCTCTCTTAATATGACAACCGTTGCTTATATGTCCTTCTCAATAGTAAAAAATTTCCCATACGAATTTTTTACCGATTGAATCTTATAATAAAATCATCATTCAAATCAGCAACCACAACGTACAATTCAGGGGCGAAAATTTAGTAAGTGGAGAGAGAGATTGAGTCGATATACCTTGATAAAAAGGACGTCTTTGGTATATATTGATAGCAAGAGAAGATAGGTCAAACTGATATTTCGTCCTTTTTCTGGGGTGATAGAGAAATTCTGGTCCTGTTGTTCTTGTGAATGTGCATAGGTGAACATGCTGTAGTTTCTTGTTCAGGCTTTTACCAATTCTGATTTACAAAAAATAGCAACATTAGTAAAATCGAACATAAAATGAGGACCGGATAAAGGTCACATATTCAAAGGAGCAATCTTTTTCGAAAAAATAGTTGATAGAACAAATTTCGATTCACAAGTCTTACTTCTTGATTTTCTATAATACAGCTAAACACTTCATTGGGCCAGCTTTCACATTCTTCCAACTATATTCTCTTTGATTCCGAATCTTTTGTACCCTTCAAGGAAACTCCGCCATATGAGGGAATTTGGAGGGAAAGGCATGCTTGAAATCACTTTCTTCGCTTCTTGAACATGTCCATGCCTAGCTAGTAAATCCACCAGACAATGATAATGATCCATTTCAGGTTCTAAACCATAACTAAACATTTTTTCAAAAAATTCCATCCCTTCTTGAACTAAAGCACCATGTCTACAAGCCGAAAGGACTGCAACGAAAGCAACTTTATCGGGTCTAAGCACCGAATTTTCCATCTCTTTGAATTTTTCTAATGCCTCGAGCGAACAACCATTAATTCCAAGGGCTGAAATCAGAGCAGTCCATGAAATGAGGTTTCTATTCGTCATTGCGTTGAAGATCTTCACTGAACTTTTATGGCTACCGCATTTTCCATACATGTCTATCAATATATTGCAAACAAATGCATCACAGGAGCCGAAATTAGTCTTTAAAAGGAAACCATGGATAGAACTACCCAATGAAAGAGCGCAAGTTTTGGTACACACATTTAGAATGCTAATATAAGTATAATTATCGGGATGCATTTTAGCCAAAAGCATGTATTTGAAAAGTTCTACAACTTCTTTGTAGTTACCGTTGCGAGCACAAGCTTCGATGGCTATGTTCCAAGAAACATTGTCTGGCTCTCGAAGCTCGGAAAGCAGCCTTAATGTCTTGTGGTATTGGCCGGTTCTGTTATAGAGTCCAGCGATGATGTTAGAAGGAACAACAGCTGGTTCTGTTTCAAAAGCTGTAATTAAGACAAGAGCATTTGATATCAGACTGCTTCTTCCATAAGAGCTTATTAGAGAGCTCAACACATACTCATTACTCTCATACCCTTTTCTAATTATAAGACAATGAAGCTGCTGTAGCTCTAGGGCAGATAATGATGATTTAAGAACGGCTGAAAAAGAAAACTCATTTGGAGAGTATCCAAATCGAAACATGTCTATTAGTAGCGAAATCGAACCAGAAAAGCATCTGTTTGCATAAGCTAGAATTAAGGAATTCCACGAAACCACATTCTTCTCAGGCAAATTGTCGAAACAATGATGAGCATCATCCAATTTGTCGCGTTTTGCGTAGTAGTCCACCAAGGCACTACCTAAATAAATATCGCTTTGAAAACCATGGATGATAATCTGACCATGGACAAGTTTTCCGCATCTTGAGAGCTCTAATTTGGTACAAGAGTTTACGAGACTCAAAAATGTCGCCTCATTAGGCTTGATTACATCCTTAGACATTTTCAAGTAATAATGTAATGCTTTTAATGGCTGTTTGCTTTTTGCCATGGCATTGATCATTGTGTTCCATGCGACAACATCCCTACCATCGGCTTCTTCGAACAATTTCTCAGCAAGGTTTATGCTAGAACATCTTGCATAAACGCTGATAAGCGAGTTCGAGACTGAAACTTTGCTGTCAAAACCGGTTTTGATGACGAAACCATGAACTTGTTCACCGAATTCCAAATGCTGTCCACACACTAAACCAGACAAAATCGCTACGAAAGAACATTCAGACAAACAACCACCTTCATTTCTCGCAAGCTCACAAAACAAAAGCATACAATCTTCTGCAATTCCGTGATGGGCAAACAAAGATATCATTGAATTCCACGTCATCAAGCTTTTTCTAGGCATAAATTCGAAAACTTGGACAGCTTCGTCCAACCAACCACACCTTCCAAAAAAACCCAACAGAGCAGTACCAACAAAAACATCGGAGCAAAACAACCCATTCTTCATCGACAACGCCTGCAACTGAAGCCCACAACAAATGCCCATTGAAGGACTCACCAATAACCCAGAAACAGTGAAATTGTTTGGCCTAAAGCCTTCATTTTTCAATTGACATAAAATACCCCAAGCTTCCTCCAAACAATCATGCCTGCAATAAGAGGTAATTATCGAATTATAGGACACAATAGTTCTTTGGGGCATATTTTCGAACACCTTGCGTGCCATTGGTAAATCATCAAGAGAAGCATAGAGGGATATGAGATTGTTGCAAAGGAAGGTGGGTTGGTTAGGGTTAGGGCCGAGTGTAATTGTGAGCGCATGTAAAGGCTTTGTTGTGTTGAGAGAGCGAAGCCTTAAACAGGATTGAAGAAGGTGAAGCAGACGATTTTGGTGTTTAATGAAATCTCCATTGAAGGCCATCCAGAGCAGCCAAATAAGCGGGAAAATTTGTTAATCCGGCAAACCCATATTTAATTATAGCAATTGCACGGCGTCGTTTTGGTTCGCTAGACTTCGTTCGGGTTTTTACCCAAAGGGTTAATTATGCTAATATATTGAAAAGGAATTAAATGAGCAAACTACGATGAAAAGAAGTTAATAAGGTCTTTGTTAACAAATAGGGATGGCAACGGATCCCCGACCCGGTCCGGATCCGCGGATCCGGATCCATTTTTTAGGGTTCGGATCTCGATTTTATGAACCCGTCGGATCCGGATCCGGGTCCGAGTTCAGGAAACGGGTCCGGGTCCGGGTAATGAAACCCGGATCCGTATTTAAATATTAATTGTATATTTTTATTTATTATTTACCCCGAAAATATTGGATAATTAATATTATTTGATATCCACGTAAATTCAATTGCATGGACATAATTTCATGCAACATGTAAACTATTTAAAATAAGGTGAAATGTACAAGTATGGAAGTTGAAACTAAGAATTTGATGTTAATTATATGGACCCGTTTTAGACCCGTTTTGGACCCGGATTCGTGGGATCCGTTGGATCCGGATCTGGATCCGTAAATCATGAACCTGCCGGATCCGGGTCGGATTCGGGTCCAATATATGAAAACGGATCCGGGTCGGGTCCAAGCCGGACCCGGCCCGGATCCGGACCGTTGCCATCCTTATTAACAAATAGAAATTACTTTTAGCAATTTATTGAATTGGACAAAATCGCACTACCTTTCTATCTTTCTCTAGCTCCTCGATCCTTTGTTCTTCGTTTTTGACAAAATCAAATCGTGCTACCTTTCTTCAACTCCTGCTCGATTAATTCTTCTCTGATTTCTACTGATTCTCTTGAGATCTTAGATTAGGCATCTTTCTGATTTGATTTTGGTGATTTATGTGGAGAACAAAAGATTTGATTGCAGAAATAAGATTGAATTTGAACAAGAAATGAAAAGACAAGAAAGAAGAATGAACAAAATGAGGAGAGAATGCAGTAGTTTAGGAACTAGCTGCTGTAAACATATTCTTTATTAATCAGAAAAAAATTACATCAAAGTAACAGCATTACGTGTTTTTATACTGGATTGCTAAACTAAAAACTATTACAAAATTATCAACAGCATAACCAACTACTTGCGCAGCCTTCTAACTGATTTCACAATAGAAATGTGATATCACGTATGACTTGGCATGTGATTTTGTTTCTCTGCATGATGGTGTTTCTTGAGTTTACCTGAGCTTGCACCTGCTTGTAATGTATACTTCATCAGCTCCCCCTCACAACTAACGGTCTGGGAGTTGTGAATCAAATGTAGGAAGTTCATTTGTTGAAGAGCAGTACCCATTTGTGCAATGTTCAAGGGCTTTGTGAAGAGGTCTGCTAATTGTTTTGTAGTTGAGATTGGCTGAGGTGACAATAAACCAGAATTCACCTTGGTCCTAACAACATGGCAATCTATTTCGATGTGCTTTGTCCTCTCATGAAAAATAGGATTCTTATCAATAGCAATTGCTGCTTGATTATCACAGTAAAGTGGTACTGGCAATGGAATGTTAACCCTGAGATCCTTTAGAAGAAAAAGTATCCATTGAACTTCACATGTAGTTTGAGCCATACTTCTGTACTTTAATTCAGCTGTAGATCTGCTGATAGTGGATTGCATTTTGGTCTTCCATGAGATCATGGAATCTCCAAAAAATATGCAGTATCTAGTCAAGGATTTTCTGCTGAGCTTGCACGTACCCAAGTCTACATCACAGTAAGCAAATAATGAGGGTAAATTTCATGCTGGATAAAACAGACCATAGTGAACAGTTCCTTTGATGTATTTGAGAAGGTGAATGGCTGCTTGTTGATGATGCACACAAGGTTACAGCATAAATTGGCTTAGTTGTTGTGTGATGTAAGCCAAGTCAGGTCTTGTGAAGCCAAGATAAAGAATTCTGCCAACAATTCTTCTGTAATCTGCAGGATTTTCTATGGGTATCCCACCTTGTGTTAGATCAATGCCATATTGTATAGGACTAGAGACAGCTGCTGCATCACTCAAACTAGCATCTGAGATGATGTCCTTGGTATATTTTGACTGTGAGATTGTAATGCCCTTATCTGTCCTAGCAAGTTATAAACCAAGAAAGTAAGAAGCCTTACCCATATCTTTTATAGTGAACATGGAGTGTATATACCCCTTTGTTGCAGAAATTTCCTCATTACTTGTACCACTTATGAGAATATCATCAATGTAAATGACCAAGAGTAAGAAGGATTCTGCTATTTCTTTGTTGAACAAGCAGTAGTCATTCTGTGACCTTTTGAATCCAAAAGAGAGTAACTTAGCAGAGAGCTCTCTATGCCATTGTCTTCTTGTCTGCTTTAGTCCATATAAGGATTTATCAAGTTTGCAAACTTGATTATCCTTTGCTTTACTGTATCCCAATGGTGGTTTGAGGTAAATGTCCTCATCTTGATAACCATGGAGATAAGCATTATTGACATCTATCTGATGCAATTCCCACCTGTTAGCTACTACTAAGGCAATGATAGCCCTTACAGTTACTGCTCTAGCTACTAGGTTGAAACTTTCATGGAAAACAATTCCATGTTTCTGATCATAACCCTTTGCAATTAGCCTGGCCTTGAATTTGTCAACTTCACCTGTGGGAGTGTATTTGATTCTGTATACCCATTTTGAGGCTATGGCTCTTTTATTTGGTGGTAGAGTAGTTAGATGCCAAGTGCTATTCTTTTCAAGAGCCTCCAATTCAGCTACCATTGCCTTTCTCCATCTAGGATATTTTTCTGCTTCAGCAAAACTTGAGGGCTCTTTTTCTTTATTTATTTTGCTCATCAAAGCAGAATGTGTATGTGGGACTACCATGGCATTTGTAATGTAATCATCTAACCATGTTGGCCTCTTTATCCTTCTATTTGAAGTAATAACAACTACATCTTGGTGGGATATAGTTGTTGCCTGAGACTGTGTAGTGTCAGTAGTGTACCTTTGTGTTGTTGCAAAATCTTCAGCACTTGTTGTTGAAGAAGGAAAAACTGATTCTTGGAAATTGACATCCCGGGATACAGTAATTTGTTCTGTTTCCAATTCTACCACTTTCCACCCTTTTTTTCCTGGGGAAAAGCCTAGAAAAATGGCCTTGCTAGCTCTTGCAGAAAATTTGTCAACGTGTGGTACATTGCTTTTGTAGAAGCATTGACAACCAAAAACTTTGTACTGGTTGTAATCTGGTTGGACTCCATAAAGTAAAAAATGTGGAGTTTGCCGGCCTATGACTCTGCTTGTAGAACATTTATAATACTGGTAGCAAATATAATTGCTTCTCCCCAGTATTTTGTAGATAGGCCAGCTTGGAACAACAATGATCTTGCTATGTTGAGCAAATGTCTGTGTTTTCTTTCTAGAATTCCATTCTGCTAAGGTGTGTATGCACAGCTGTGTTGACGAATGATGCCTTTTGACTGCAAAAACTCTGTGCTAGTTGTGTTGCAAAATTCTCCACCATTATCACTGTGAAGAATTTTAATCTTTGTTGAAAACTGGTTTTCTACATTTGCTATGAAAACTTGTAAGGCATGCAGAGTCTGTGCCTTGTTTTGCTGCAAAATCACCCAAGTTGCTTTTGAAAAATCATCAACTATTGTAATGAAATATTTTGCACCAGATAATGATGGGGTATTGTAAAGCCCCCACAAATCAACATGTATCATATTCGGAACTGTGGTACTTTTGATTACACTTTCACTGAAAGGAAATCTGCATTGTTTGGCAGAAATACACACATTACATTCTTTTGGCTGATCTGCGATTTTTTAACAATTTGGCTGATTTTCTGGCAAGACTTTGGGCAATCTTCTTGGTTTCAAGTAAGATCTTACAACTTAAATGGATCGCATAACTTTTTTGGTACATTATGGCGGAGATTGGATGTATGAATTTGAGTTTGATAATTATGAAGTTGATGGTTTGTTTGTTAAAAAGAACAGGGGTTTCACAGGTTTTAAATAGACTATTTTAGAAAATACAAAGATGAAAGCAGACCATGGAGATTTGAATATGCAATTTTAAATTTCAAAAAAATACTCATCCTATTGAGTTATGCACTTACATGAATCTCGGTTTTTGCTTTTATATGAGGAGTGGTTCAAGCAATCTTGATGAATTCTCTGTGTTTGTTTAAAGAAGGTACAATCATTCAATTGCATGTTATAATATTCTTAGACATGGTATAATATTACATAAGTTTTACTGATACATGTGCTTTTGAATTAAAACTCTTGTTTAACTGATTCTTGATGATATAATGTGAGTTGATAGTCTTAAACCTGCATTGAAAAATATTTGAATCTATTCATGTTAAACTTAGTTTACATGTAATTGATGATGTGATTTTGAACAAATTGGTTCTTTAGATAAAGTGATATAAATGTATTATTAAACATTAAAAAATTCTTATACCTGCAATAGAGACTTAATTGTATCATTTGCAAGAAAATATATATGGGGTATAAGAGTTGTTATAAAATTCATATACCGGGCATAAGAATACTATTTAATATTAGAAATGATGTTATTTGATGTTATGAGTCTTTATTACTCTAAGTTTAAAAAAATGCCATTTTAATAAATGCAGTGGTAAAGAAATGGACTTTGCTACATTTCAAGTTGATTTAGATGTTGAGTAATATGGTAGCTATAGTTCATAATTTAATGATGATCATTATTTGTACTTGAAACAATTAAGAGAAATTATATTGAAAGAAATGGATAAATTGATGAAAATGATGGTGATGATGGTGACGAAGATGACTTAAATATGTAGCTGATATATATGGTTCTATTATTCAATTTATTAATGAGTCTTTTAATGATGTAATTAGCTTTTACGCTGTAAAGAATAATTTTCAATTCAAGAGAGTGAAATCCTGTTCAAAACAGTTAATTTTTTGTTTGTGAACGGTTCATTGATTTTTTCGTGATCAAACTCATTAATTGTTGTTCGCAAACAACATTACCATTGTAATACATATTTTGGAGTGGGCATAAACTTATTTTTGTTATATCAGTTTAATTTGATATAACAATACTTTATTTTGAATTCTATTAATTTTGATATGTAGTAATAATAATCGAGCAAGTTCACAACATCGGATTTTGCAAGGTACAACTACAAGAAATGAAAAGGTGTTGATTGAGAAGAGCCACATGATAGCTCTACTAGGGTTTTGCCAAAAAACTTAGTTTTTTCACCTTACCCTCTTGAATCTTGTTCCTTTTCTTGATTTCGGCATGGATACATAATCTAATGCTGATTTTGTTACTAGCATTTTCCACGATCAAGTTTCGATTTCTCCCACAAAACCCAGCCCCCCCAGCTTAGACGCATAACTAGCTCTTGGGATTATTTCTCAAATAGCAGCGACACACCTCAACAAACCCCCATATACTGACTTAATGCAGAATCAGGGCGATATAGTTGCACATCTGTATTTGTATGTTATTGTTTCAGAGAAGGGTGGATAAATTTGTCAAGATTTCCCAAGAAGCCTAAGAAATTGGAGTAAAATTGTGTTATTTTTCTCTCATAGGTAAACTTATCTCCTCCAAAGGTAATGCTCGAAAGAAAGTTGAGAATTTAAAAACCCTATTAACAATAGCATGGGAAATCAAACTTCAACGGAAATTACTATCAATTGGAAGAGAATATTATCACATCATGTCAGACTCTTTCGAAATGAAGAGTACAATATAGAGTAAGGGAAGCATCAATTTGAAGCTAGGAGTTTTCAAAATTCAGCCTTAGGTACCGGACTTTGATCCTTATGCTCAAAATTTAACTAATGCATAGATTTGGGTTAAGCTTCATGCTCTTTCGTTGGAGTATTGGGACCCGGAAACATTGGTTGAGATCACTAGCTACTTTAGAGTTCTACTTAGGGTTGATCGGGCTACTATGAAAAGCTCATTTGATCATCATGCTCGTGTTCTTATCGATGTCAATTTGTCAATTCCATTGCCAAACACTATAAGAATTGAGAGGGAGGGTTTTGAGTTTTGGATTGAACTTGGATTTGAAAATACTCCAACTTTTTGTAAGTTGTGTAATGTAATTAGACATCAACCGTATGAATGTAGGAGGAATTTGAAATCAAAGGTTGCGCAATCAGCTCCTGCTAAGGACAAAAGGGTCATAAGTAAGCCATGATAGCGTGATGAGGAGAGGAAACGAAGAGAAATTCCAGTATCAAACGCCTTTTGTGCTCTTGCAATAAATTTGGAAGATAATTAGAAATAGTTAAATTCCACACAAGAACATGCGAAGTCTGATGTGGAAGGGGAATCAAATGGCTCTAAGTAGAAAATAGATTTAGATGAGGAGGAAGCTAACACCAAGTTGTTGGGCGAGAATGTGATTGTCGTGAGCCCCTCACTAACTAAAACGAATTCAGAGGACTCAAAGGATGAGAACTTTGAGGCAGATCAACCTAGTCTGGATTTGGTTGCTCACATTCTGTCTAATACAGGATCGAGTGGATAACTTTGAGGGGTTGAATTTGGAAGTTCAGTTATCCAAAGAGAGAATTGACACTCCTTTTGGCTCAAACATAAATGTTGGTGTTCACCAAAATACTAAGGGCAATGATGTAAGCTGAGGTGATTTGGCAGAGGAGGATGATTCTTGGGAACGAGTGAAGAGTAAGAAGAGAAATAGCTGACGGATTGTATTGCCAAATGCGCGTATGAGAGCTTTCAGGGATTCTGTTATTGCTTCGGGTTCCAAAGCACGGGATCTAGCTCTGCTAAAAAAATCTCAATAAATTCTATTAAAATAATATTTAAAGTTTTTTATATATAAAATCGAAGGCTAAGGGCAACTCTAATGATTCCCCATTTTGGGAAATCCCCAAAATGGGGTTCCCTATATTTGGAAAACCCTATTTTGGGAATGATTATTATATTAATAATTTTTTTATTTTTGATTTAATTTAATGTGTTTAATATTTTTTTTTATTATTGGAAATAGATTTAATGTAAGGAAAATAATATAATAATAATAAAATATTGTTACTTTATAGAAATCTGAAATAGAGAATGAAAAATGGGGAAGATGGTATAAGCAAAAACACTGTAAATCTTGTAAAAAAAGGTTGTGAATGAAAAATGAGAAAATGATTGGACTTGCTCTAATAATCAATAGAAGGCGAAACATTTCCCTAGAACTAATATTCATAATATTGAAATTATAACTCTAGTATTACAGAATATAACACGTGTTCATGGACTTTATAAAGTATAACAGCTTTGATAGGGGGACTTAATAATTTGATACAAGTATTATTTCAAAATGTAGTAACTCTCCTTAAAATGTCAAATTCTAAAACCTTAAATATTCTGGTCTCCAGTTCAATTTTTTTAAGGATGCTTAAAATGCAGTTAATTTACAGTGTGCACTATGCTTAATTTTCAAACATAGTATGTTTATTCTTAAGACACGTAAATTAAGCTTTTAGATTAGATAGTTTTTGTACATAACAGTATCCAAACTTTGCATTAAGAGTGTGCCATAATGCGAGAGATAATCGTGCAAACTTATGTACTTAACTTTTCTTGAATAAACTATGATTAAAACAATCATTCATTTTCATAAAGTTAAATGATAAAGGCTTACAAAGAGTTTTATCATCTCTAACACTCATGAAAGTCGTTAAACGAACCGAGTTTGAAGACTAATCCGAGTACAACTGAATTGACAAAGTGTTAAATTAGGATGGAATAAAGGCTACCATAAAACTTAATGAAATTTTTTAGTGATGCTTAGGGTCAGGACCGCCTGGACTGAGTCGTTTGGATTCATTGAAGTAGCGAGCCATCTCATCCGCATCCTCCAATCTCCTCTTCACTAATTCATCTCTAATTTCTTGCAATTCTTGAACAAGTGCAGTTAAGGTTTTTGTTCCATGATTAGTGGAGTAATTATCATGATTAAGTACCCTACTTTGTGATGATTTT
Organism: Euphorbia schlechtendalii; assembly: GCA_949673415.1. Lineage (NCBI taxonomy): Eukaryota > Viridiplantae > Streptophyta > Magnoliopsida > Malpighiales > Euphorbiaceae > Euphorbia > Euphorbia schlechtendalii. The sequence goes on along the minus strand of CATIWQ010057193.1, from coordinate 4,285 downwards.
GTGAATGTAAGAAACACTAAAATTAGGCAGACCCATAACTTCAAACTTGCCATTTTTCTTTCTTTCAGTTTCTTTCTTTCTTCTCTAAGTAAAGCAATGCCATTGTATATTCTACCACTATATATAGTGTTAATCTTCGATCTAATTTCTTTGTATAATCTTATATTATATATTTATAGGTGTAGTGCAAAAATATTGGATAAATAATAGTTTGGTGTGTGCTATGGTGGGTTCCCATTAATACATGCATCTCATATTGAATTTATTATAAAATTATGTTTGAACATGATCCACTTTCAACTATATAAGTAAGTGGTTAATGAAATTTATTTTGCATTGCAGTTTCATTCAGTATAAAAGACAAAGGGCACAATTCATCTACATGAATTTTGAACTGTATAATACAAACTATCCTACCATGTGTTGAATTTTCACTAATAAAAGTATATAATTATGATTTAAATTGTCGATATTACTTAATGTACAGATTGAGCATTAAAAAATTGAATGATAATGTAGCTAGAACAAGAGTAATTTTATTATTACTTTCGAAGCACCCTCTTATGTAAACATCTCTGAAATTTGAAATGTCCATAAACTCTAAAAATATACAAGTTTTTGATAGATAAAGAGATGAGAATAAATTTGTTTTAATTATAGAAATCTAATATGTCTTACAATATATCTTAGTAGTTTTGTATATGTTATGAGAATTAAGTATTCATTTATTGAATGAATTTCTTAAAGCACTTTTACATATAAGGGATTGTTAAAAGTATTAAACTGAAACGTTGAACGTATTGAACTGATAATACAAAGAATTTTGGTTTTTTTTTATCTTTTTTCTATGTTATTACATTTGTGAGGAATACTGCTTTATATAGCAGTTTACACAGATATGGCAGTCAAGCTTTTACAGCAAAGATGAGCTTTTACAGCTGGAAACAGTATCTGATTTAGTGGCATGATTGGTGGAGAATTAGGTGGGAAATGATGACTAAGATTCTGATCCCCTTTTTCCTTTCTTTCTAACACTTCCCCCTCAAGCTGAGTAGTCGGGTTTCCAATGCTTGGTTTGTCAAGTATTCCTTTAAAGGTTTTCCCATTAACTGCTTTTGTCATAATGTTTGCTAGCTGATCTTCAGATCGAACAAAGGATAGTTTTATGATACCACACTCGATCTTTTCTTTGATGAAGTGCCTATCAACCTCCACATGTTTTGTTCGGTCATGTTGTACTGGGTTTTGAGATATTTGAATTACTGCTTGATTATCGCACATTAGTTTACAGGTTTTGGTTGGTGGAAAACCAATCTCTGTTAGCAACTTCTGAAGCCACAATATTTCAGTTAAACCCCTAGCTATCCCCCAGAATTCTACTTCTGCACTTGATAGTGCCACCACTTTCTGCTTCTTGCTTTTCCATGTGATTAGGTTACCTCCGATAAGTGTAAAGTATTCGAGGTTGACCTTCGATCTACTGTATTTCCTACCCAGTCAGCATCAGTGTATCCTTCAATATGTAGATGACCATGTTTTCTAAAAATAATTCCATGTCCTGTTGTGCCTTTCAAGTATCTGATGATCCTCCATACAGCTTCCATGTGTTGCTTTTGAGGATGATGCATGAATTGACTTACCACTCCTATAGCATATGCTATATCCGGTCGTGTATGTGGCAGATAAATAAGTTTTCCCACCATTCGTTGATATCTTTCTTTATCTTCCAGCTCCGCTTCCTCTATAATTTTCAATCCATGGTTTACTACAATTGGTGTGTCTGCAGGTTTACACTCGAGCATTCCTATTTTTACTAATAGATCTAGGATATACTTTTTCTGGCATATGAATATTCCTTGTTCAGACCTTAGTACTTCTATTCCGAGAAAATACTTCAGTCTCCCTAGATCTTTTATCTCAAATTCCATGAACAAACTTTATCTCAATTTGCTGATTTCTTCTACATCATTTCCTGCAATAATCATATCATCGTCATATATGATTACGAAGGTTATGAGATTACCTCTTCGTTTGAGAAATAAGGTATGATCTGAGTTGGATTAACTGAATCCATATCGCCTCATTGCTAGAGTGAATTTTCCAAACCATACCCTTGGTAACTGTTTTAAATCGTAGAGGGTTTTGATCAGTCGACATACCTCCCCCTTTTTGAATACCTCTTGGAACCCTGGTAGTGCTTACATGTAGACTTCTTCTTTCAGATCTCCATGTAGGAAGGCGTTTTTTATGTCAAATTGGTGAAGAGGCCATCATTCATTGGCAGCTATTGAAAAAAGGACTTGAATAGTATCAATTTTGGCCACTGGAAAGAAAGTTTCTGAGTAGTCGATGGCATAGGTCTGGGTGTAACCTTTAACCACTAATCATGCCTTATATCGTTCAATTGAGCCATCTGGTCTATGTTTCACTATATAGACCCAACGGCACCCAACTGGTTTTTTTCCTGTGGGTAAAGTGCATTTCTCCCATGTGTTATTTTTGTTGAGTGCATCCATCTTTTCTTTCATTGCTTTTCTCCACTGATCAGATGTTAATGCTTCCTCAGTTATGTTTGGAATTTCTTCTTCACATAGAGCTGTAATGTATGCTTTGGCCTCCTTTGATAGACTTCCATGTGAAATGTGAGCTACTGAGTATCTCGATTTTCCTCGCGTAATGGGCTCGGGGGAGTATCTGGCTGGCGGAACTCCCCTATTTCTCCTAGGAGGTAGCCTTGCCTGATCAAGTGGTTCAATCTCTAGTTCAATCACCTGTTCAACTTCTTCAAATTCATTGGGATAATAATCAGTTTCATTTTCCCTTACCTCTGACACAAGGTTAAGTTGATCATTAGGCGAGGTGTGAAGCTCCAAAGATTATATGGGAGCTTCAATAGGTTGTTCAATAGTACTGTTGATATTCATCTCTGAAAAAGGAACCAGATCAGATAGCCAACTAAGTGTGTCTTCACTTTCAATCTCCCCTTGACCACGAAGTTGAATATTGTAAAAATACACAGTTTCCAAAAAATTGCAATTCATGGTAGTGTGTATGTGGTGTGTTTTTGGGTTGTAACACTTATATCCTTTTTTATGGATCCCATAACCCACAAAAACACATTTTTCTGCACATGGTTCAAATTTCATTCGTTCAGATTTGGGAATATGGACAAAGACCGAGCAACCAAATATTCTGGGTTGAAGGGTTAGAGGTGGGGGTATGTTTGGATAGGGTTTGGATTGGTATTTGTAGGTTGAGGATTTTTGTAGGTAGTCGGTTGAGAAGGTAAGTTGATGTGGCTAAAGCTTCAGGCCAAAAGATTTTTGGTACTTTGGATTCAATGATTAGGGCTCGGGTTATTTCCAAAAGGATTCTATTTTTCCTTTCAGTGATACCATTTTGTTCAGGGGTATGGGGATATGTGGTTTGATGAATAACCCTTGGTGTTAACAAAAAGTTTTCATGGATGAGTTAACATATTCCCCTCCGTTGTCAGATCGGAGGATACGAATGGTTTTGTCAAATTGGGTTTGGATCATGGTATAGTATTGAATGAACTTCTCGGTTACCTCAAATTTATTTTTTAAGAAATAAATCCAAGTCATACGGGTACAGTCATCAATGAAAATGAGAAAGTAACGAAAGAATTGTCCACTGATAACAGGTGATTACTAGTGCATAAAGGGCCTGTAGGGTCGCACTTTTTGGGAGGGTTCTACAAGAAACCGTTTGCATTGAGCATTAAAAAACACGGAGGTGGTTATTATGGACGGTTGTTACGTAACAACCGTCCGGCATACATATAAAAGTATTACGGATGGTTGTTAAAAAAAACTGTCCGTAATACATGTATCTTTTGTTGTCCATATTATAGTATTGCGGACGATTATTTTGAACCAACCGTCCGCAATGAAAGATAGGTATTGCGGACGGTTATTATATAATAACCGTCCGCAATACCTTTCCATAAAAAATATAAATAATGTATTATGGACGGTCATTATGTATGGACCGTCCGGAATACTTTTTACGGACGGTCTTCTTTTAGAACCGTCCGTAATATCCTTTTATAATTCCCCAATTTCTACCGTTCTGACTGCTATTTCTTCGTATACATTAACCTTTGCCATTCTGACTGTTATAATCTCCGATAACTCCACCACCTCCGTCGCATCCCGTCGCTCCACCGCCTCCGTCGCTTCTCCGTTCATCCACTTTCTTTCATCTTTCTTTTTTTTCTAGGTATGTGGCCGGTTTGTTCAAGCTTTTAACCTAATTGAAATCT